>KB455460.1:406488-427654 GCA_000341325.1 Panagrellus redivivus | reverse complement strand
ATTCCCAATGGTCCCCCCTTACCCCCATTTTGCCGGAATCCGGATATGGGGGGGAAATTCCCACCATTCCCCCCCCCTGAATACGGCCTTGGAACAAGCGTTTCATTCGATCTCATTGTTGTTCTGCTTTAATGTGTAAATTATCAGTGACGTGAAAAATAAACTTATTAACCTGAACAGCTGGCAGTATAGATTTATTAATAAGGTATAATGCAAAGATACTGTTTTGTAAAAGTAAAAATAACAAAAAGGGTAGGAATGTATAGCTTGGTGGCCAACTGATACGAAAAAACACGGTAAGAAAGCCAATTAATTTTTGCTATCAATAAAAATTGTAAACAAAATTGAACATTTTTGCCCCGGAAGATGCAAAGATGTCAGTCTATATGGCACTGGGATCAGTATTTAAGCAATTCGTATTTCTACCAGAACGATTTCGGGTTGACTTTTGACAAAATCGGGTTCTGGTAGGTGCAAAAATTTTGAGTTACACCACTTTGAATAAGTGTTTCTAAACCGCCAGAACATGAGGAACTTAGAAATGGGTATTAAACTGTGATTGGATCAAAAGTTGGCGAGTTACCAGGCTATAAGTGCGATTTTTGGTCATTTTTTTGTGTTTTTGGCCTTAGTTAGATGGTTTAATTCACATTTTTTAAATGTGAAAGCAAAAAGGAAAAAAAACTGACGTTAAATGATTTATTTTCGATAACATCGAAAGATTAAAAACGCCAAACCTTGCGGCCAACACGGGTTGGCTGCGTGCAACGTGCAGCTTTACCCCGGTGAAGAGCTGTCTCCTCGGGTTTGATGTAGTTTGTCGCGGAGATGGCTAAACTGGTGAGTGCGTAAAGACGGCGTAACTGCAAAGAGTTTATCGAGAATGTCCGTAAGCGTCTCAAGTTGTCAATAGTTTCTTGCCGCCAAGGATTGCCTCGTTATAGTTGTATTTCGACGTATTTTCCCTTCCCCCCTTGCCTGGTCGATAGCAATGCGCATGCGACTCTTTTTTGTTTAACGTTTGCTCCATGTGTTTATACAAAAACCGTTCTTTGTCTTTGGCTGTTTATCATTGTTACCCAGTAGAACGATTACACAATCACAGAGACCGAGGTTGCGCGATGCGAATTGCTAATTAACAAATCGGTGTTTCATTCATTATACTACTTTGCAGTGTATCATATGACCTGAATCAGTTGCGAACCACAGTTGTTTCAATCGCTCGCCTCCACTTCCCTGGTCTAATCAGCCATGTTCCGGAAGCTGGGTGGCTCGGGGGCATCCCTGTGGAAACCGCGCAACATCCATTGCATTGACTACTTGAAGTGAGTTTACTAATTGAGAAACTGTCGTTTGTAATTATTTTGTAACTAATTTGCAGATATCTTCACGGTGTCCTTGCGAAGAACAAAGTTGTCACTGAAAGCAACCGTGACATTGTCATTGAAGCGCTCAGGCTGCTATCGGAAGTGCTTGTTTGGGGCGACCAGAACGATGTTAGCATTTTTGAGTGAGTTGTTAACTTTTTATATATATTTTTTCACCAATTAGCTTTCAGTTTCTTCCTGGAACGTCAAATGCATCAACACTTCCTCGGAATCATGCAAGAGTCGAATTCAACATCAGTCCACGTCCAGCTACTTCAGACGCTCAATATTATCTTTGAAAACATCAGGAATGAAAGTGCCCTATGTAAGTTTGTTATGCTTTTGGATATGCTTTTAAACTGGAATTTTTTGTAGACTTTTTACTCAGCAATAACAACGTCAACACTGTAATTCAACATGAATTCAACTTTGCCAATGAGGATATTATGGCCTACTTTATCTCTTTCATGAAAACGTTGTCGCTCAAAATCAACTCAAAAACTGTTCACTTCTTCTTTAATGAGGTACGTTTACTGTCGTTTTTATATATAAAATATTTATTAATCGGTACTATTCAGGCAACTGGTGAATTTCCTCTTCTGACCGTCGCCCTGAAACACTTCTACAACACCGAACCGATGGTCAGGACTGCTATTCGAACGATTACTTTGAGTATTTACAAAGTGGACGATCCGTCAGTTCAGAAGTTTGCCGTCGAACAGCTCAAACTTTTCTTGCCACAACTGATGCAGTCTATCGTTGATCAAGTCGTTCGCATGGATACGTTTATCCGATCGGCCCAGAATGAGTCCTCTAATCAGGACAGATTGGCGGGTATGATTGACGAGCAGATTGGCTATTTGAATTACTTTGGAGACATCTTTGCGGCGCAGTCAACCGAGCTTGTAAGTTTCCATTATCTTAATAAAGCGCATTTTTATAATGGTATCACTTTAGAGCGCCGTTCTCCGCGAAAGTTTTGTGTCGTCAATCCTGGAGCCATTGTACTTGCTGCCGTTACTGTTGCCATTCGAGTCTGGAGCCATTCTTCTGTGTCCGGCATCCTGCTTTTTCTTCTTGACGAATCTCCTTCTCTGTATTAGCGATGTCGACTTGATTCAATCGGCTTTGCAGCCGTTGTTGTTCGGCAATGAGAACGAAGTCCGTCGGGAATACAGAATTGATTCCAATGGCCTTCACAAGTTGACCATCAGAGACAGTGTACCGGTGCCTTCCAAGTTATTGTTTTTCCGACGATTGAACGAAACCATCATTGGCGGGTACGATCATCAAGCGGAATTTTTCGCTTTGTTGTTTTTGAATGCCATATACCAGAAACTACGTAAGTTTGGGAAAACTGATTTCGTGTACGGTATTCACATTACCATTTTCAGCCAACACGATGCCTTACCTCCTCGAAGTTGCTCAAATACCCCACAGTAGTCACTGCACTGCTCTCAACCAAGAACTGCAGGCTATCATTCTCGGCTTTCTCCGCCGTGCTGCCGAAGAACCCAATCGCAACGTGATTCGGCCAGTGGCAATGAATCTCTTCACAGTGGTCGTCAGACGTGCCGTACTCGGTCTTGATCAGGGCACAGATGTTGAACGCCACATCGTCGAAACAACGGAAGAAACGTTGACTGAAATAGTCAAGCATTTGGAGTTGAGTCTGATGACCCGTGACGACTTCCTCGACTTGTTTGAAGAAGAGTTCTTCCGCGTTGAACGCATGGAAGTTCGGATCGACAATGCAGCTACCGACGCTACGCTCCTATTGCCACCGGTATGCGTGAAAGACAATGTGGTGAATTTGTCTAGGGATTTGCCGTTCAACGCCGAAGACGAAGTTCGCATCCGCCTCCAGTTATACTTCATCCTGCGGAAGTTCCATCTCGATTTGACGGGACAGGCGGAGAAGATGTTGCCGCTGTCGTTTCAAGAAGGCAATCTGGTTGAAGTCAATGATTGTATTGATCTTTGTAAGTCTTTAAACTGCAGTTCGTTATGGATCAAGTTTTGTTATTTGCAGCGAACAGCGACCTTCTGATGTGCACGGTCAAGCATTCGCCGAACAAAAATGCACCGAAATCTCCGCCGAAGGCCCTGGTCACTGATACGTTTAACTTCATTCTTGCGGAAACACATTCCCATAGGTTTGGGTATGGTATTATTACCAATGTTGGTCGATTGGAGGTATGAATTGTTTTTAACAATGTTAATAGGTTTAAACTGGACATGTTTAGAACATGAAGATCGAGCTGATTGACCGTACCTGCGTGAAGATAACCATCCGTAACCCACGTACCCGATTCGCCTTCCACGACAAGCCTGTCTTTGAGGGATTGCTCGTTTTCGACGACAGTATCCGTACCTTCTCGGCAAAACAACGATTGACTGTGGTATGTCTCATTTAAATACAATTTATTATAAGAAAAACTGTAACCGTATCGTTGCAGGCCCGTAAAACTGCTCGGGACTACAAGATAAAGCAGATCTACGAGCTCTTTGGGTCGTCGCCACCGGCAGAGACACCATTTGGCGGAGCTGCTATCCCCATCTCGATGAATGGTGCTACAACGCTGTTTCCTGTTGCCCCTCCTCGACAGGCATCGCTTCCTGGTTCTCCTCGACGACGTGTTACGCCACTTTTGCCTCCAGTGTCATTATCCGCTGCTGTCCTTCCTGCTGATGTGTCATCCTCCAACCCCTCCGGTTCTGACTCCACCAATAGTTCGCAGACCGGTCAAAAACATTCAGTTCATTTGGTATGAAATACGAGGTTGTTGCCAATAGCAAATAGTAAGTTCATGTTCTTCCGTCTTCTTTTTATATGCATTACAAACTGATTGAATTGATATTACTCGTGTAAAAATAAATGTGGAATCTCATTGAGGCGATTATAACACCTTTAAAAGCAATATGACAATATGTAAACTGATAATAGGATCGGTATCGTCAAATGGGACTCGCAAGGAAGGCAACGCCCGAGGCAATGCACATTGTGCGCACGCACCCCACCGAGCTAATGGCTGTGAAGGTCCCGCCACGCGAGCAACGATCTCTAGTCCGTCAATATTTTGCAAAGACCAACTCAAAACTGAATGCACCCTTATCTCTTCCGGGCTTTCGTAAACGTGTTATAAAACATAAAACTGTTATTGTCTATGGATAACTCCTTTCCTTGCAGATAACTCGACTCTGGGCAACAAGCCATGCGGTTATTTTTATCTACCATTGCTCTTGCACTGACAGTTATTCCGTCGCTCGCGGAAGACGCTGTTGTATGGTCCAATGATAAGGACGTGAGGTCAGTTGGATGCTTTCTATCTTTGCTAACAACACCTCCTTATCTATAAACATCAATTTCAGCGCTTCCTCTGCCACCCAGCTCGCCTCCAGCGATAATGTTGTTATCCTTGCTCTCGACGACTTTACTCTCGCTAGCTTCAGCAAGGCCGCTAATGCGTATTCCAATGATGCTTCTAGCCAACATGATACTTCTGTGATTGCAGCTATCCGTGCTGCGAAGTATCACGCTTCACAGGATGTGTCTTCAATCTCGGTACGCTTCATTTATCAAATTATATATATATAATATTGATTTCCATTACAGCCAACAACTTCCGCCACTGTTATTCGTGCGGCTACCTGGGATCAGCTGAATGAGGAATTCTCGGCCCTTGAATTGCCTTCTGGTTATACTGGCATTCTCGTCAATGCCGCCATCCTTCAGAACCCTCGTGTGAAGCGTGTTTCCATCAATGACAATGATGTCGACTTCGCTGCTGACGATGAAGCCCCTCGGCCGAAGAGCAAGTCTCGTGCCAGACAGAGCAGTTCCAATTCAGCTCTTACTGCCGGTGGAAGCGTGCCTGTCGTCATTCCTCGTTATGGTGCTGCCGAGACTTATGACCTCAAGGCCGGCCCTTCGTGCTTGCTGTACGTTGAAAATATTACCGTCGTCGTCCTGCATTCGACTACTATTGGAAACGTTCAGAAGGCCCTCACCATTCCACTCGGCAGCAAGGATGGTGATAGCTACAAATATGGGTATTCTTGCGATAGCGTCAAGAACTTCAATACTACAAAACCATTCAGGTTTGTTGTTGTTGTTAAACTGTTGTAATGTTAATGTTTGAATTTTAGTTTTACCATTGAATACACTGTCGGCGATACGTACAACGCCGTCTGGGGGAAGACTAATGCAGCATCCATTCAGCCGCAGACTTTCACTGTCACGTAAGTCAAATTCTAACTTGTTTAAACTGTTTCGACAGCCGTATTTTCAGTCTCTCATTCAACTCCAGCGACGGTTTCTTCCTGACCAACGCAGAAGTCTCTGGCCTTTCTGTCGACGCCGGCAAAGAACCCGACTTCCTCACCGAAAAGGCCACCGTTGACGGTTCCGCCATCCATCCTCGAGCCGTCCCTCTCCGCGCATATTTCGGCTATAACTTCGCCTGCGGTCAAACTCAAGCCATCTTCTTCAACTCATCTGTAGCCAACGTCCTCGTCGGCGTTGTTTTCGACAATATCCAGATTCAGGCTTCCGGTATTCTCGCCACAGCTGAAAACCAAGTCCCACAGTTTACTCGCGCCACTGCCGATTGTGTTGGAACCTTCTCCGCCGGCTCATGGATGGGCATCATTACCTCCATTATTCTCTTTTCTGTGTTCATGTTCGGTTACCTCATGTTGAATTCTGTGCAAACCATGGACAGATTTGACGATCCGAAGCAGAAGCAAATCGTCATCAACTTCAAGGAATAAATGACTACTTATGTACATGCTTTAAATGACACCTATTTCACTTTTAAACATTCTCGAAATGTCGATATTGCCACTAACTGTTATCGGTTAGCGTCTAAAATGTCTCCATTTACGACTGCTTATTTACGGTGCTCTTGTAAATCTAATGTCGCCCGTCAATGACAGGTTTGTTTACAAACTGATTTTGGTTTTAGACAAATCCCTTTTTTAACTTTTACCCATGATCGATTGAAAGCATTATTAGAAGAAAAGAGCTTCATTGTATAAAGTTTATTGTTTTCCTACCCTTTTTTTATCTGTGATTTTCACTCTAGTGGTTGTGATCGAAACTTACATTAGTCAGTCCTTTTATTTACGCATAATATGAAAGATTAATAAACTATTAGAACTAAACTGAGTCTAAACGTATTCACCAAAATCACTCATCTCCACAACATCGTCGTCTTGGTCAATAAAAACACTTGACGAATCCATGCTTTTTGGTAGGTCCAATTTTAGATTCAAAAATCGCGAAGACGGACATTCTTCAACATTTGACTCATTTACTGTAGCTGAGCATTCTGACTCCAGCGCATACAGTTTCGGAAAGAAGAATTCCCTCGCAATATAGATAATAGCCGCGACCCACGTGAACAGTAATGCCCATCCGAAGATGCGCAGTTGTAGATCTCGATTTTGGGAGTAATCGCCTCCAAAGTCAATTCCAAAAAGAGTTACGTTAAAGTTTTCCAACATAACCAGAAGCAATAAATTATGTTAGCGGCTCAATACAATCAAAACTGTTTTTAGACACGACTGGTCCAAGTACGTTTGTGTTAACAGGCTACTCGACACGTTACTATAGCGGCGTTGAGAGTGCTTAAGGCAGTTCTTTTGGTTGTTGGCAATGGCACAAAAACAATGCCATAGGCATGCTGGGATTTAATTTAACCTTTTTCGTTTATGTATAGAAAGAACATATGTGTATATGACATGGCACCTGTTTGGTAAATTGGGCCCTAAAAGTTTATGGGTTGAAGGGTGCATGCCAAGCTTGTGAGTAACCTGTAGAAGTTACAAAGATTAAACTGTTAGTGTAACCTGCTTATGTATAAAGCTAAGGTTTAGACAGTTTTACCAAACTGCAACCTCTGTCAACATTACTGTTATTGACTACCTTCAATTGCCATTTTCGTCAAACTTCAAACCCAAATAATTCAGCCTTATTTATTTTAGATTGGAAAAGAACCACCAATGCACAATGCCCGGTGTACAAAAAAGAAACAACAAGTCAATAAGGTATCGCCAGGCATGGAACATCATATTAGGATATGTTAAGGGCAGCATAACCAAACGGTCATCAGAAACCGAAGCCAACAAGGGGCTGCCAGCAGACGACGACTCTTACGACAAAAGTAGATCCCGTAGATTTTAAACACAGTGTAAACCACAAGGATAGCAGGGATAAACAGGTGCTAAAGCGTAGTGAAGGGGACGACAGATAATCAGTACCAAAAGACCACAATTAAAAGAGAAGGGAAAGAAGAGACCGTCTTGTGACGCCAAACAACAACGCTTATAAAAGCTTATACAAATTTAACGTAGGTACAAACATAAGACGGTAAAAAGAGAGAAACAAATCAGATTCTGAATACTTATAATCTCGGATTAAGGGGGTATTTTTGTGTCTACGATTTAGAACAGACCGCACTGTTTGAGATTCTCCTTGATGATAATGTCGGTGACGGCATCAAACACAAACCGAATATTGTTGGTGTCGGTGGCACAGGTGAAGTGGGTGTAGATTTCCTTCTGGCCATCCTTGCGCTTGTTCAACGCTTCGAATTGGCCTTGGATGAAGGCGGCGGCCTCTTCGTAGGTGTTGCCACCTGGAATGTCTGGGTAAACGCTTTTTACACAAAAATGCAGCAAAACTAACCGTGGTATTCGGGGAAGCACAGTGACAAGGGAGACTTGACTATCTTCTCCTCGAAGAGATCCTTCTTGTTGAGGAACAGGATGACGGAGGTCTCGACGAACCAGCGGTTGTTGCAGATGGAGTCAAACAGCTTCATGGACTCAATCATTCGGTTCTGAAAACTGGTAATGATGACAAGGTGACAATTCATTGTTGTATATAACTGACCATTTCATCGTCTTCGGCCAGTACCATGTCATATTCAGACAGAGCCACACAGAAAATGATGGCGGTAACCCCTTCGAAGCAGTGAATCCATTTCTTGCGTTCGGACCGTTGACCACCGACGTCAAACATTCTGCAAATACAGAAACAATGGTAATACTCGTATAAAGTTGCCGAATATTGACTTACTTGAAGTGAAGATCCTTGTGAGTGAAATGCGTTTCAACAATGCCAGTCGTCTTCACTCTCGTTCGCAGGACGTCATCCTGTGTGGGAATGTATCCCTGTGTGGAGATTCTGTCGAGGGAATTGAGGTAATAGGGCGCGGAGTCGTTGAGCTGATATTCGCGAGATCGCGTGAAGCAATCCTGGGTACCGGGGTCGTTCCATAGACGCTTCATGACTGCAGCCAATTCAGGAGGGAGCTCACCTTCAATTAAATCTTAACATGAATAATTGATGTCCACGAACATAATGCAATATTACCTTCGTCTGTTGATTGCGCCAAAAGGAAGAACTGACGGGCGTCATCACTGGTCGACGGGTTACGGAACTCAATCTTCAACTGACCCATGGCCCGGATGATGGCCATCATGCTCTGAATGGTGTTGGAGTAGACTACGGGCCGATACGCCTTCCTTTCCTCGTCACTGTAGCCCGTTTCATGGATGATTTTCATCTGTTTGACGATGGTACTCTTTCCGGATTCACCGGCACCAAGCAAGAGGAGCTTGACTTCACGGGACGCACGGTCATGATCGGCTTTGAGCTGAAAATATATATAAAATCAGCAAATTTCGAACAAAATTTAAAAAAAAAAAGTATATAAATAAGGGAAAAGTTAAAACGAACCTGCTCATCGATGGCGCGAGATCGAAGTTTCGCGGTTTGATCGTCTGATTTCATGCATTTATTACCCATCGTGAGAAGCCGTAGACACTCCCGAGGGCGGGCAAAACTACCACTGAAAAACGCCTATTATAATGGTAAAAAACTGCTCAGAAATGCATATTCAATAAGCGAAAGCATATACGTTGCAACCGTGACAAGAAATAGATCTCCTCGGTTGGCTCACATGAAACAGCACGAAACATAACGTCGCGTACAATTTCAAAGGGGGAAAAAACGTTGAGAAAGGAGAACAACCCTCGCCAAATCTAAACAACTGCGACACGTATGCTTCCGAGATGTTTTAGCTGCAACCTGCTATAGAAGAGCTGCAATTGAATTGCTCGACTGGCTGGTGGGGGGATGGAAATCTGCAGGCTTTCAAAGTGAGAGAGAGCAAACGTGTGAGAGACAAGAGAGACGAAACCCTCCCCTACCCTACGCGGAATGAAACCCTAATCAAAAGGATGGGTGGTAATCAGTGCGCGATGGATAGGCTTGCTACATGCACGATTACATCCAGCTTATCACCACGCTTTCCCAAGGAACGCATTGCGTCCGGATAAGCAAAGCAAGCCCACGAGCGGCTGGATATTGCGACCACGCAGGAAGGACGAGTGCGACGAGACAGACGCCTGCGATCGCGAATGAACAACGAGCACCCTCAAGGAGGGAAGGATCAAACGGGCGGGAAATGACTTTCTTCGTGAGAGTTTGACGCGTGCGCATTGCTGACAGCCGGCTTAACTGAAAACTAATTTTTAATTTTCTCTATCGGGTGACGCCACTATTTTTCGACGTTCTAAATTTGCATAGAGCACAATAAAATAATTCTATTTTAAAACCACTTTCACAAATCATTCATTTTCAGCAATTTTATTTATAATTAAATCAAAACAACCACTCAAATAGATGGACATCCCATCCCCACGCTCGCGACATCACCGGATATTTCAATCACAACAAAATCACGGCCTGTTCTACCAAAAAAACAGGTTGATTCTCTCGCACAATTGCTAGAGAACGCAAAAACTGACCACAAAAGCTGACCATGACCTTCCAATGTGAACTATGGATAAAATGGTCAATTTCCATTTAAAAATTTTAATCTTATAAGCGCATTACCACACTTTGTGGCTTATCTGGGTAATACAATAAACTGTTTGAAAAGAAGCGTTCAATGTAGCTTTGTAGCGCGCTCTAAATGGGTAGTGAATTTTAAAAATTACGAGGAGCAGTTAACTGGAAGAAGGCTTTCCCTGTTTAAAAAACAGCTTTTGAAGCGTCGCGGCAAAAGCTGTTTTGCCGCGACGCTTCAAAAAAAAATAAGCCGAGACCAACCAATAATGTCAAACAATTTTTGTGCGCAGAATTTTAACATGCATGTGGGTATGCGAGCATGGTAATGTGTTGACGACCGTGCCAACAGCGGCTACAAACCATTTTTGATAAGACAAATGGTTGTGGGCAGTGTGTTGTGCGCGAGATGTACGTGAGTTTTGCCTTTGGCGGTTATGCAGGCTGATTAAGGCGTCGGCAAACTACGCGAAGGAGGAGGCCGGTTAGAGAAGACAACACTGGTTCGGGCCAGATGGAGCTGGCAGATAAAACGGACTCTTCTCTGCCTGTACAAAACATCGAATATAGTAATCTTCACAAGGAAAGTGGACGAATATGTATCAATCAGATGGATATGAGCCACGGAATAAACGTAATGATGGGGATGCGCGGGCAGGCAAGATCCTCCTATTTACAGCGCGATCCTCGTATACGACGTTTGATAGATCTTCAATTCTCGGAGAGGCCACCTGTAACAGGTTGGCGCGTTTTCCATCGCCATCACATTTTCAAAGGACGATGCCGTCCTTGAGGGGGAAGGGAACCAAGACCCATCATCGGCGTTCGAAACGACTGTGCACTTCGCTCCACGCACCGAACTTACACTGTCACAATAATAAAAGTAGCGGAGCACAGTAGGAGCTACCCTTTATTTTTGTCACTGACTTTCCGGTGCCTAAGGGGTTATGTCGTATTAGCCTGGGCAGCGCGGACTAGAGCGCCCTACTACCTTCACAAAATACAGCCTCGGGACATGTACCAATTTGCTACCATTTATGACCATGGACCTCCGTTACAAAAAATGGTGTCTTGACTTTGACAAACGCCATATTCAAACAGTTGTAGTCAGTAGTCAACAAGCAATGACTGGCTTGTAAAAATACACGCTTTAGGGCCAGTTAGAAAGATAAAATATTGGAAAAACAACAAAGACAAAACTGAAGTTATTAAGAATCGCATTATATTTATAATGTTTTACGCATTTTAACGTAGCCTGAGTAGCCAGTTGGTGACAGGTGATTTAAATGTCTAATTTGTAACTCAATTAAAGTACCCAAAGTCAAGTGGTCTGAAAATGAATTCAGCAAAATGGCAGCCGCCATTCGACAAACGGCGTTTATATTCGCCTCAAATTTGAAAGCGAGTAAAGAAAGAGGCTCTGGAAAAGTAGTAAACTTAAAGAGGCTTCTTTCCTTGGCTATCCCTAGGCTGTTGTTTCAAGCAGAGGACGACCCTCGGAAATTCTCATCAAGACAAACCCACACGCAAGCTCGTCTTTTTTGGAGAAAAAAAGACTTGACGACAGCGCACTGACCAGACTTATAGTTGCCGACCCTGAGAGTGAGCTAAAAGTAGCAACGTGTTAACGTCTCTGAGTAACTAATTCTCGTCTCTTCGCCTTTCGGCCTACACCGCCATTGAAACTGTTAAACTCTGTTTCTCTCTTGAGGTCGCCCAAAACTGGAATTGAGGAATAGGACGCAAAAACTGAAACGCAGAAAAAACCGAGCATGGAAGAACCACAGACCAGCAAAATGTGAATGAAAGCGACTCTGCCTCGGAAATGAGCCGTCAACTCGGGTAGCCGCCATGTAGGGCGGCTTTGGGCTGCTCTCCGCTTTTTACACAAGGGCATAATTGAACGCCTCGTGCAAAACCTTCAAACCGATCTCAGATTTGCTGCCAGCTGTTTTCATGTATTAAAAACGTTTTCGACTCAACGCTTTTACTAATGTAAATGTCGTCCTTTTAAATTTTTGTACTTTTCCGTGCTTCAATTATCTTTCAACGTTTTACTGGCTAGCGTCACCAATAAAGTAGAAATCCATTGGAAGTATTGTTTGTTCAACAATGACAGTTGCCAAATGTAATTGTACCCAAAAGTAACGCAAAATTATTGCTATTCTAAACAGAAAACGCAATCTTACCTTTTGAATAGATTTCAAGCCTCCAGGCGAATATTACAGTCAATTAAGGAAATGCAAATGATCAAAATGACCACCAAATACGCAATAGATGACATAAATACAGTTCCATTCAGATTAATCGCCAAACAGATAAATGAAAAGAAAGAAATGACTCAAATCGCCAGCGGCACTGACGTCAATAGGAAGGATGATTTCACTTGACGCCGCGCATGCAAATAATGGTAGGTTCGAATTGACCAACTTTCGCGGGTACTTAATAAGTTCATCCGACGGATGTTGCTTTCACTTCTTCATCGGCAGTTATACTTCTTATTGAACTAATTTTAATAACTCTATTTGGCAGTTTTTGTTGTCAATTCCCTCTGGAACCTTATTTTATTGTTGACGCTTTCATCATGGTTCCCCTTTGCCTGTCGACCTCATTAACGTGCTGATCATCGTGTCATGCCTTAACGTCTACAAACTTTGTAGGAATTGATCAATATGCATCTCGTGTGTCATCCCTAAAAATTTGTTTGGAAGTGCATGGATTTTTTGGTTCTCCCGGAATTTTGTCATTCCCAAAAAGTCAGATGCCAACGGATGTGCCGATCGTCGTCTCCTACTCCTCACACCGTTTTATTTGATAGGATCTGAAAGATACTCCTAGGGCTAGGGAAAGGAATTCGAATCAAGGTCGTGACCTACTAAATGTGGCTGTGAGTGCCGCGTCGACCGAGTTTTGTTCTTCTTAGAGGCGAATGCGGATGTACAGGTTTTTGAGCGGCGGCGCCAATGTCCGCAAATGGGACTCGTAACGGTCAATGTCAAAAGTGGTACGGAAACCCGCCTTCCGGGAATAGTTCCACACTTCGGGACTACCCCCTTGAACTTTATAATGCCTGAGGCGGTAATGTTGAATCAACGTATTTAAACGTTTTTGTCGTGTTTTACAAAGTCAACAACGGTCGAAACTGTGGTGTAGATGGCTTTGGACAAATCTGTAAACTGAAATTTTTTGATCTTATTACCAGTATCTTTTTACCATAGTCAAAAAACTGACGTTCTTTGCGTTCTTTAAAACTGATTTAACATTCCAAATATCCAAAAACCCCTATTTGCATCGCTTCTTTCAATTCAAGAAATACGTGCGATCACGGATTACGCATATCTCTTCCGTTCACTTTTTATCCAAATCCAACTATCGCCCTTAAAATAAATGAGTCAGAACGCCCAATCCTCCATCTTTAATTCCAGTGTTTTTGACATCAGGATCTAACGCGTTCATCCATGCTTCTTTCGCAAACGACAACCAACGCTTGAAGGAAGGATGACCTCGTTTCTTGCCTGTGGCGGGCGGAGGAAATGCTGACCGCTATACAGGTAGTTCTTGTGAAAGGAAGGCAAAAATGAATCCCTTCATGTCTTTTCGATCGTTGCATTGCATTCGTGTGGTCTGCCGACGAGGCACAGGCATCGAGCTCGAGATTTTTTTCGGTGCCTGTATCTTTGGGTGGTTGCCATCGGCCATCAAAGATCTATCTCCATGACACGACCAGCCCCCCTCTCCGGTTGCTGATGGCGAAAGTAGTTGGGAGTGTCTGCCCGCCTCAACCAAATCACTGCAGGTCAAGGGTGCGGGCTGCGACGTCAGGCTCAACGGGTGACCGTCTACTGATCCCCGTTGCGTCGTAGTCGGCTGTAACGGGTTTACAAAGGTACCGTGCGCAAGGTTGTGCCAAGCCCAGTCGCCAGCCATACCATGCCAATAGAGAAGAGGTTGATTAAGAGGAATTGCGATAGATCGAGATTTTAGATAAGTCCGTCTTCGCGTACATTCATTATGGTGACATTCTATTCTTTTGGATATCGTTTATCCCGTTTGTAACAATATTCCTTCGCGATCATAGCTTACACCCCAAGTAGCTTGAACTTAAATTTTAAAATTAATATTTTAGTTCGATGGTTGCGCTGCAGGCCGTTCTCGTGCTTGCGAGCTTTGCCTTCGTGCAAGCTGTCTTCGAATGCGGGAATCACGAAACAGCTGCCTTCGTCCGTATTTCTCGAGCTCGTCTTGATGGTACTCCAGTAGTTGTTTCCACCGCCGGTCACGATCTTACATGTGCCCAGTACTGCCGTAACAATATTGAGCCTACTACCGGTGCCCAACGTGTCTGTGCCTCATTCAACTTCGATGGCCGTGAAACATGCTACTTCTTCGATGATGCTGCCAGCCCTGCTGGTACCGCTGACTTGAACCCCAACCCTTCTGCCAACAACTTCTACTATGAGAAGACCTGCCTACCTGGTGTTTCTTCCCATGAAGCCTGCACTTATCGTTCGTTCTCGTTCGAACGTATGCGCAAGACTGCCCTCGAAGGTTTCGTCAAGAAGTCCGTCCAAGTCGGTAGCCGCGAAGAATGCTTGTCCGCCTGCTTGAAGGAGAAGGAATTCGTCTGCCGTTCCGTCAACTACAACTACGACAGCTACCTCTGCGAATTGTCGACCGAGGACCGTCGCTCCAAGCCCAACCACATGCGTATGTCCGACCAGCCCGTGGACTACTATGATAACAACTGCCTCACTCGTAAGTTTAAACTGTTCAAATTTGAATCTGTCTTCTTCATCGTAATCCAATTAAAGGTCAAAACCGCTGCGGTCAATCCGGTGGTAACCTTGTGTTCGTCAAGACTAGCCAGTTCGAAATCCACTACTACGATCACACCCAATCCGTCGAAGCCCAAGAGTCGTACTGTCTCCAGAAGTGCCTTGACTCCCTTAACACTTTCTGCCGCTCCGTCGAATTCAGCCCTCAGGACAAGAACTGCATTGTCTCTGATGAAGATACCTTCTCCCGCGCTGACCAACAGGGTGCCGTCGAAAGCAAGGATTACTACGAGCCCATCTGCGTTGCTGGTATGTCTTAATTAAAAACTGTGAATTTTATTAACTATTTCATCATTTCAGCCGATCTCAGCTCTTCCACTTGCCGTCAACAGGCTGCTTTTGAGCGCTTCATCGGTACCTCTATCGAGGGTAACCCTGTCGCATCTGCTCAAGGCGTCACTGTTTCTGACTGCATTTCTTTGTGCTTCCAGAACCTCAACTGCAAGTCAATCAACTACGACCGTACCTCGATGAACTGCTACATCTACGCTGCTGGCCGCGCCGAGGCTAACGTTAAGTCGAACCCGTCTTACGATTTCTACGAATTCAACTGCGGTACGTTTTTATCGATTGTTTGTAATAGAAAAAGTTTAAAAACTGTTGCATATTTCCAGAATCTCAATTCGGTGGTATGGCTCTCTGCACCAACGAAGGTATCCGCTTCATCGTCAACACCAAGGAACCCTACACTGGTGCCATCTACGCCGCTGAGAAGTTCAGCACTTGCTCGCAGGTTGTTGAAAACGCCAAGCAGATCAGCATTACTTTCCCTCCGCCCACCATCTCCCCCAACTGCGGCACTGTTATCCGTGACGGTAAACTTGAGGCTCTGGTTGTCGTCTCCCTCGATGGCGTCCTCCCGCATCAGGTCACTACTGAATGGGATCGCTTCTACCGTGTCTCGTGCGATGTCTCGACCGAAAGCATGGCCCAGGAAGGCGCTGTCGTCGTCACCACCATCTATGATGCCGGTGAGACCAACACCCAAGTTCTTGATGCCGGCACTCCCCCGCCAATCACCGCTGTTCTTTCCTTCCTTGATGCTGAAGACCAACCGCTCGGCAAGGCTGCCATCGGTGACCAGATCCAACTTGTTGTTACTTCCGACCAGGCTGGCCCTCACAACATGATGATCACCGAATGCACTGCCAACCGCGTCGGCGGTGAAGGCGATACTCTGCCTTTCACCATCATTGACAATGGTTGCCCGCGCTACCCCGCTCTCGTCGGCCCTGTCGAACAAGACTTCGACAAGAACCGTCTGAAGTCCGACATGAAGGCTTTCCGTCTTGATGGCTCTTACGACATTCAAATCCAATGCACTATCATGTTCTGTGCTGGTCCTAACGGCTGCCCTCCGGTGAGTATAAACAAATGTTTTCCTCGAGTTTCTCAGCGTGATCAAAGTGTGCAATTTGGCCAACCAGGCGATCGGCCATATCAAAAAATAACAACAATCAATCTTTAACTTTTTCAGAGCAACTGCCTCGACTCCGGCACGAACGAACTCTTCGTCTCTCACGGTCGCCGAAAGCGTGACGTCATTGACAGCTCGGAGCAACAGACCGCCGAAACCCTCTCGGCTATCATCCGCGTGCTGGCCGCTGGAGAACAAGAAGAAGCTGCCCTCTCCGGTAATGCCACCAAGGACTCTTATGACATCGAACTGACCGGGATCAACGCTGACATGTTGTGTCTCTCTGAAGTCTGGTTTGTCTCGATGGTCGTCAGCATGTCTGTGTTGTGCCTCCTCCTTAGTGCACTCATTATCGTTTGGGGTTGCGCTTCCATCCATCGTAACCCTAAGGCTATGCCCTCCATGTAACACGTGTGTACCCCTGAATTCTCAATGTTATTTTTTGCAACTTGTTTCACATTCCACAATTATTGTCCCATCTCTATTAGCATTATTTGATTTGTAATAAATTCTGTTTACCTTAATCAAACAAACACTACATCTTGCTCAATTGCACTTTTATAACTAAATACTGAAAAATGATTGTCTTTTGAAAATTATATTTCTTTTCATGTCTAGAACTGGCCATTTTTTGTCCCAAAAGTGCTATTACCGCAATTGAAGAATGAACGCAATAGTAGCGATATTGACGACACATCATAATCATAAGCATTGCACACGACACAAGAAATGAGGGCTCTTTTAAGACAGTTGAAATGCACAAAAATAACAAACGGGGCGAACAAACATTTTTAGCTAGTCCTAATGTTGGTACTAAGCTACTAGGTTCATCAGCAGCTGTAGTCGTCTCAAATACGGTGCATGACGACTTTTCTTTGAGGTTCATTAGAGTAGAACAAGGCTGTGGGGAATTGGGCTTCCAAAACGTAGGAGGTACTAAGCCTGAGCAATCAGTCGGCCAGTAAGCTTGGACTTTATATATGCGTTTAAATGACTTTTGTTTACTTCGTCTTTATACACAGGTGAATTGTATTAATATTATTTCATGCAAACTGTTTTCGTGTTAATTAATTCAGTCATCTTATTGTCGAAACAAAACTGTTTATCTCAAAAAATTTGCGACTTTGGCTTTTGTAGGCGTGGTTATCCCGCGTTTTCAAAAACCTGGCAGACCAACACATACACAATAAAAATGTACAATCTGCTTTGACTCAGTTTGCTTTTGCTGGAAGGAAGCCACAAAATTGGTCAGTATAGACCAACTAAAATGGAAAATATGGGGGTTTAAATGAGTATCGTCGCAAAATCTATATGTCCTTAAAATACTTGACGCGTTTTTTAAAGTTCATCCTTTCCATAAAATGAATAATAATTTTATTGGTCCTAGAATAATCACTTTTACGGACTTATGAAAGCCGCGTGAAATGGTCTTTAAATTTTGCTACTTACGCCTTCGAATGCGCAGATTGGCCAAATTCCTTATAAAGAAAACTCGTGTTTTACATTCATTACAAGCATGTCGTACGAAGAATACTTTATGACTTCATTCACATCAGATTTTTGTTTTCAGTGGTGCTGATTATTGCCACGCTGAACGGTTAGTGATGGAAGATGAGGTGCTTGACACAATGCGTCAACCGACCCATTTATTCGTCGTCTATTCACTATTGTATTCGGCTGTTTTTGTGCTTGGTTTCATCGGTAACCTATTCGTAGTTCTTTCAATTACGACTCATCCATCCTTGAGAACTGCCACAGATCAGCTTATTTTTTCGTTAGCATTGGCGGATCTACTTATTATTGTCTTTTGTCTGCCTACGACATTGTTAAATAATTTATTGACGGGTATTTTTAGGAATTTAATTGTCTGTTTAATTTAATTGAACTACACTTGTAGAATGGCAACTGGGCGATCTCGGCTGTAAGGCTTCCACATTCATAAACTCGACAACTACAAGTGCTTCAATTTTCACGCTTGTTGCAGTTACAGCTGATCGGTATTTAGCCATCTGTCACACGTTAAAGTATGACAGATACGCTACGTATCCGACGTATGTTGTGGTCGGCATCTGGGTTGTAAGTGCAGCTCTTGGAACACCCAATTTAATCAACTACAAAGAGGTCTGCAATTTTGTCTTAAAATAGTAAATTCTATGTACTAATGTTGAATCTAACTTCAGATAGCGTACGACTTGTCACCCCCAAACGGCACAATTGTCGCACGCTTATGTGTTTCTATCACAGACAATAATTTCTGGCACTTTTTAACAATCAATGTGCTTATTGCATTTGTATTGCCTTTCTCTATTATCATTGTATGCTACGCGCTTATCTTCAAGACAGTGAGTAGCCATCGAAGCCTTGCAGTCGACGCTCGGGTATGCATTTCCGTATTTTGAATATTAGTAAAAGAGCTTATTTTCGTTATAGATACGTGATGAAAGGGTAAAGCTGCGAGTGGCCCAAATGATGCTCACAGTTATCGTGAATTTCATGTTGTGCTGGACTCCGTTATATGGTGAGTACATTCTCTAAGTGACAACGGGTCTTCCATTCCCAGATTAGATTAAACCCAAGGCTGTCGGCGTAAATTCGTTTTCCTTCTTCGTTTCAGCGATTTATTGCTACTTCTTTCTAACGGACACACAAAACCAGGAAACATGGTTCTTTCAACTTGCTTCTTCCGTATTGCGACCAGCGTTTCAATGGTTATCGCTTTTGTCGAGCAGTCTGAACCCTCTGATATACATAGCATTCTCACAGAAATATCGACGTGCTTTTCATCAGCTTTTATTACTGCCATGTCAGGTACACATGCAAAATATACGAAGAGCAACGTCGCGATCATTTAATCATACTGAATCGCGATCACACACTGCTGCCGAAACGCATTTGACCCATTCGGAAGTACAGTACTCATGCTACCAGCATCATCAGTGTTTGCAATGGACTAGCCGAAATGGGACGCCAATTGTATATTCTACTAATGGCAGTCGCCACGCCCAAAATCGTGTCCCACCAAATTTGCAATGCTCATACGGACGTCCAGTTCGACCGGCCAACGGAACTTCAACAAGGTGCAGTTGCAGTGGCAAAAAGCAGAAAAACAATCATAACGACTCTTGCTCGGGCTTTTAAACATTTCTGAGAAACTTATTTCTGTCAATGAAAGGAGTTTTATTTGATTCGGGTATGTGTAATAAACGATCATCAAGCAAAAAGGAATAACTACAAATTATAAAGCTGTTGCATCCATTGAGAACATTTTAGTTCTGATTCAAACATTTTGTAGTTGGTAATATTGCCAGTTGTGAGGCTCCGGACGATACCGTCGTCCGTTTTAAAAGTTTTTGCCTGAGTTCATTAACATGCTGCCCAAGAGTGGAAACTTCAAGCTCTAAGTCATCCATTGATAATTCAGTGTCTGACGGTTGCTGATAAACATCAACTTGGTTGAAACTGATTGCAAATGAATTGAGGGAAACAGTTTCGTCGCAATACAATGTGTTCGAGTTGCTGTAAATCATAAACTTGAAATATACGTACAGCTCAATATGGACTCGCCTTCGCATCTCAACCCGTCATCTTCGAAGAATGTTCTCGATGGAATGGTCGTGCGACAGCGCCGGAATCAACCTACTCATCGACGAACAGAGGGTACGGCCAGCAGACGTGGAGAAGCAGCTGAAGAATGCCTTCCACAAGTATCTCGCCAAGAAGCTTGCAGCGAAGCCGGACCAGGGCAAAGTCTTCAAGGTAGCCAGTCTGTCGTCAGCGTCGAACCACTTCCTCAAGAACGGCAACTTTACCCGCTTTGCCGAATGGCGCTTCATCCACAAAGCGCGATTAAATGTGGTCCCCCTACGCGGCAGCCTCAAGTTCAACATCGGATCCAAAAGCTGCCGGAAGTGCGAATATCCCAACGAAACGCTGGCCCATGTCTTGAATCATTGTGGGACCCATATGGTAGCGGCGACGAAACGACACAATGCAGTGGCCGGACGACTGGAGAAGGTACTTCCGAGAAACGACCACACAAGCGTCTACATCAACCAGGCAGTCCCGGGCAGCAACTCCGACCTCCGCCCAGACATCACCGTGATTGATGAAAAGAACCGGATCGCCACGATCATCGACATTGCCATTCCCTTTAAAAGCAGCAAAGTAGCCATGGAAGAAGCGCGTCGTCGAAAGAAGGAAAAAAACGCCGGCATCGAACGATCTCTCAAGGAACGCGGCTTCAAAACCTTTTGTGATGCCTTCGTCATCGGATCACTCGGCAGCTACGACCCGGCCAACAACGCCTGCATCCGAAGACTTCAAATCCCTCATCGCTACGCCACCCTTATGAGACGACTAATGATCTGTGACGTCATCCGATGGAGCCGCAACATCTACGTGGAACACCTCAGCGGCATCCGACAATACACCGACGGACAACCACCAACCACAGCTCCCCACAGACGACTTAATCATAATTGTTAATAACATAATATTTTGATAATTAATCAAGTATACTCGTTGGAACCACTTTCTAAGCGTGTATACTTGAACATTATAATTAATTATACTTTGCTTGTGCATGCGTTTATCCGCGGGTTTTACCTTACGATACTCACATTCCCCATTATCTCAAATTGTCCCCTTTTTTAAGCATTCTTTTAAAAATAAAGAAAATATCATGATG
>KB455460.1:391615-406478 GCA_000341325.1 Panagrellus redivivus | reverse complement strand
TGTCTGACGGTTGCTGATAAACATCAACTTGGTTGAAACTGATTGCAAATGAATTGAGGGAACAGTTTCGTCTCAATACAATGTGTTCGAGTTGCTGTAAATCATAAACTTGAAATATATAAGCGGAAAAAACTGGTGACCTTCTGTATTTCATATTTTTGTTGTACCAAACTGTGCTGCACGTCGAGTGCCAACGACATTTGCTGTGTCGAAAAAGTCCTAGTTGCTGTCACCGTTGGACTAATACCTTCAACTGCTGATATGCGTTTACTCCAATATTCACACTTTTGTCTGTAAAAAAATCTGATGAACTGATCCGTGCAGAATAAAACCTACAAAATTCCATCGTGCTCCACATTCAAACAGTTCAATGTGTTTTGAATGTTTTGCATTTCAAACTGAACACCGCTAATGTTGTCTACGAGTTCAAGCCGTCGAGTTTGCTCACTCGCATTCTTATTTAACAAAGGAATCTAACAAATATATTTTATTAGTGAACAAAAAAGTTATAGCACCTACATTTTTGTTATCTTCTGCAGCAGATATGAACGCAACCTGGGTGTTTAGTCTGTATGCATCTTTCTCAAGCGTTTTTCGTTCATTTGTAAGTGCATAGAACAACTTTGATATATTTGATTTCTAAAAAACTGATGTCATTCTGAAGTTCCTTGTTGACAGCTAACCTCAACGTTTAATCGAGATTTTCTAAACGTCAATGCAGCAGAGCGTCTAGTCAGTTCTACGTTCTTCTTGCGCAACTTTACACAGGATGCAAGCAGTTCCGCGAGGTATGGTTCATCGCCAAAAAGTTTTAAATTAACTGAAGTCAAGCTAGTCGTGTCTGAATCATTCGATGGCTGCGGCAAACTGATCGATGTGTATTCTTCAAGTTTGTTCAACTTGTCGCAAATAAACTGCCGTATTTCTAGATTTAATTCTGCCTTAAATCCTCTGGTTTGAACTGGATCCGAGTGGGACATCTGGAATGAATAAAAAACTGATTGAGCAGATTCAAAATGACTTAGCAGAGGAACATCCTAAGGAACCATAAACTACCAACCATATGGGAATTTAAGCTGATGGCCCGTAAGCGAGAGGCGACCAAACGATGGTGCAATGCAAAGTTAAATTCCTCTTGTGATTTTAGCACTTGTTTCATTAGTTGTGCTTTTTCTTCTATCGCCTTTACGGCAGCCTATAATATTAAAACTGTCAACGTTAAGTAATCTCCATGCATTTGATTTGGTACCCACCTCCAAAAAATTACACGCCCGAAAAAGTATGAACACCATTTTGGCTTCATCAAGTCCACTTGTTGAAAACTTTAGTATCGGCGATACAGCATCATTGAGAAATAGTTCCTCCATCGAAAAGTTGATGCAGCTGTGCCACCTATCCAAACTTAAAGCACATTTGGTGAAGAGTTGGATAGCGCCATTTAACTTTTTCGAGCTCAACGGAAACTGAGATCCAGATCTATTAAAATAAAACATTATTTTTACAACCTTCCCATCGAACATACTGTCTTTCTTTTTGGAGCAGCACTGCCATTTCGTTTAAACTTAGTTCGGAAAATGCTATGTCGACTTTTAACCGATGAAAATATGCGTCCTAAAACTGATGTTTGACTTAAGTTTTCGGGGACATACTGACTTGAAGCCATTTTAAGTTTGTTAACTCAGCAACTTCTTTCTTTGCTTTACGTCCTAAAATGGTTTGCTTCTCATATTCCGATTTAGCCTGCTTTTCATTATAATATGTTGCCACTGTAGTTTGAATTTCTTCGAGATGCAAACGTAACTTTTTTTCTGAAATAAAAACTGAGCACGTTATCCGAATTGAAAACAATTATAAAATGCCTTTAGTTTTGAGTTTCTCAAAAACTTTAGTTAGTATTTGGTTCAACAAGTTAGCATCAGCATTGACGGCAGTGAGCTCCGTATTAGCCTCAGATTCAGTTCCATTTTCGGCTGGCAGTACTTGGATATCTTTTAATTCCTTCGCAACTGATTTGACATTGTTTTGTAGGGTAGTTCGTTCGGCGTTCACAGATTGACCTTTCGTTTTTTCGATGTTTATACGAGTTTGCTATAAATTTACAGTTTTCTTTAAAAACGCGTCAAATAAACTCACAAGTAAGATAATTTGATTTGTCAACTCCTGTTCAATTTCACCAAGTTGACGGCTGAGAAGGCGTTCATATTCTACCGCCTGTAATTAATAATATATGTAAGTCAACAAACTGCTAAAAGGTAAAACAATACCATTTTATGTAATTCTAAAAACACTGCACAGCGTCGCTATAGTCGATGAAAATGACCATACGAAGCCTTTTGCCAGGCCTGTGAAACCATGCGTAAAAATGCCTTTTTGACCGTTCTTTCAATTCACTGAGTTTGTTTATTTCTTGTTTTTCAGTGTAGTTATGTCAAACTGGAATCAATTCTCGTCAATTTACTTCAATTTAGTTTCACCCGCTAGACTTACGGTCCCGATTTTTCCCATCGGGTCTCGACGGACCCGTGGCCTGTATCGCCCCAATGCCTATTGTATCGGGGACATCTGCTTTTTCTCGCATTGCGGTCTGCAGCTTGCGGCACCCGGCAGACCAAATGCGCCACCCCTTCCGCTGGTGACTGTCTCGTACTAGCGTTCAATTCTCGCCCATCTGCCCCATGCGCAGTCTTCCCGTAGTAGTATTCAATGGGATACTGACAATGAATGATTTCATTGTCGCCATTATTTTATGCCAGAAAGGTATAATACTTCGTAATTTGTCTTTTATTCCATTCTAGAAAATGTAAATGTGTAAGTATAAAAACTGCAACTCTATAAGGATTTCGTTAAGATGGCAAGGAAATTCAAAAGGAAGTGGGTCCATCAAGCCTGTCAGCCAAATCCTCATTGGCCTTCTTTTCCACATTTCCTACCAAACCTGGAAATGAATAGCATTTTCCCTATTTAGAGACTCACAAGTTAACGATGTTTTTAAACTGAAATGAATCCGCCGCGTCGGGCCTCATTTTTGTGAATCACAACCAATCCACGTTGCTAGCTGTAAGATGTTGGTAAACTGAATTGTTGTAGAATGATTCACTGACAATCAAGCGTTCTCGCCTGTCGGTGCCGGCCTCTTTATGGCTCTTCTCGCTTACCTTGCCGCTTTTTTTTCTCTATTAATGACAGTTTATTGCAAGCTGACCCCTTCCTTGCTTTAGTCGTTTTTCCTCGGCAAATCAACCTCGCATGCTTGTTTAAAAAAAGTGCATTGCCGTTACATGCACCCTGCTTTTATGCATCATTGCCACGATGAAAAGCAGTTATTCGATTGTTCATAGCGCTTTTTTTCTTACCTAAGCAAACAGTGCCCTACTTCTCGTGTTTACATTAATAAAATTCCATATTTAAATTCAATGAGCCGCTTCTTAATGGCGTTTACCTTTTTTCTAAATAAAATGAGCACCAATGTGCGCGATTTTTGTTCATTCTCGCTCGACCTAGCAGTGCACTTTGCCGATAAAGCCGCTGGGTGGCGACTAGAGTCGGGTCCAACTGCGCGACCCCCGTTTGAAGGAAATGAAGATCAGTTCTTCCTTTTTGCGAGACAACATTTGCGCAGCAGCTGCCACTCGTGTTAGTCTCGATGGCAAACCGCCATCCGAATAAATTAAGATTGTAGGGCACTCGCGGGGGCGTCGTGTAATAGGTCGTTAGCTTTCTTTTTTCTTTGCTTCTTCCGATCGGCCTTCGATTTGTGCTTTGCCTAGCGTGTACTTTTGTGCGGAGAACAATTGACTAGTTTGTATTTTCGCGTTGAACTGATGTTTAGTAAATTAAAAAAATTGTGAAAAAACTGTATTATTATTAAGCATCATTTGTAGCAAAACTGCTTCTATGCACGGTCGACTTTTCATTGTCGACCAAAATGGTGAACCTGTTATTGGAAAGTGCGGATTCAGTAGGGTCAAATACAATAAGCTTCCGGAATGCGTTAAAGTCCCAGAAGATGTGAAAAAACGACTGCATCCTGAATATTGGGTTTGGACAAGAGATGATCGAAATGTGAGTTTTGATAAAGAAGATAACACTCCAATGTAAAAGAAAAACTGGTTGTTTATAAAAGTTACATCTCAACAATTTTCATGTCAATAACGATTTTATTAAGTTTAAAACTGAAATCTGATCATCTTTTTTCAGAAAACCTACAGCACATTCACGGATGCATGTATATACGATAACATTGTTCAATTCCATATTCCAATGTCCATGGGTACTGCAGCCGCTCGTGGAACTCGGAAGCTCATTAGTGATACTGTAGCTTATTGGGAAATCCACACACAAACCTATGGCACTTCCATGATGTTTGGAATTGGCCAACAAAACGCTAAAGTAATAACTTTTATAATACTAAAACTGTGAAGTTGTGGCTTTTTCAGATGAGGCAGTCAATTTTCTATGATGACATGCTAGGTCTCGATGACAAAAGCATGGGTATTAACTATAAAGGCATGATGCAACGGAATGGATTCAAAGACCGATACATGCCGGACTTGAGTGAAGAGTTCGGAAAACTGAAAGTTGGATTACTCTTCAATGGCCCTGAAAGAACGCTATCTTTATATCATAACGATACCTACAAAGGCGTTCTGTTTAGTGACATTGATACGTCGGTGCCATGGTACCCAATGGTTTCCAGTACGTCGCAAAACAGTATTTTCACGGCTGTAAAATGCTTCAGCAACGCTTATAATCACATAACGATGCCAAAGTCATTGATGCAGTGTGCCATGGAAGCCATCAACAAAATGGAGGCCACCGAAACGATGGAAGCGCCCAAGAAGCGTAGAAGCAGAATACCAAAAAGTATCAAGATTCCAAAGGTTATTCAGCAGGAATGTATAGACCGCAAGAAACGACGTGAATATTGGTCTCAAAAATCGCTCCAATATTGTGACAAAGAGACTTGTCCTTGCAAAGACGAGGAAGAAGATTCATTTTCCGAGAAGTTCAATGCTTACAGTGCATTCCTTCAAAGTTCAACTGTTAACGCACTTTAAAAATCACTTTTTTATCCCGTGATTTTATTCATTTAGTCATTTTAATGTTTTATTTATCTTTTCTGTCGCTGTGATGTGACAACTTCAAAGCTGAATGTGTTGCTAAATGCAATATTCTAGTCTGGCTGTAGAAAACGTTAATTAGTTTAATACAAACTGATGTATACATCAACTACTCTTCTAACAATCGTTAATTTTAAAACTGAACCTAAGTTAATACTTGTTTCGCCATTTTGTAACTGTCTATTCGCTCTCGTTGAAAACTGTTGAGTTGCAGTAGTTAAGGACACCTTTCGGTTCGGTAAATAATAAATTTATGTTTAAAAGTACAAAGTAAACTGTAAAGTATTGACAAAATGGATGCATGAAAAGATATGAACATGAAAAACCGATAAGGCAACAGTAATCGAGCATGAGTAAGTATACAAAAGATTAGTATCGTGTAATCACGAGATCGAATTGACTAAATTCAGTGCAAATATCCGGTTTAAGCTTGGGACAGCTATCTTAGTTCAAGGAGTAGGGGGATTCGAGGTTGTGCGGCTGACGGCGCATTTCATGGTCGTGGAACCAGCTTGTTTCTTTGTAAACAATCCAGATGTTGTACATGAAGAGGATGCAGTTGCCCAGAGCGGCAACCTGTAATAGCATTTGTTAAAACTGGGCGATAACATACACAGGAAAATCAACTAACCACAGCAACTCGGACCGGGGCATACATGGCATACGTTTTGAGTTCGCATTCGTCGGCGGCAACACAGAACTGGAGCTCCTCGTTACGCTTGGCAACAGATTCGGGCCTGGAAGGGTCAGTGATGATGCGAGCCAAAACAACGTGGCTCAAAACAACTTACGACGTCAGATCAATCAAACCGCCTGAGCAGTACCACCACATCACAAAGTTCACAAACCACAGCGTGCTGGCGACGATCGTGGCATAACAATCGTAATGCGGCCACTTTGGCTCAGCGGCGTAGAGATCCCACCGATACATGTAGAGGAACAGCATGCCGACGGTGAAGGCAATGGACATATAGGAGGTGAGAATGAAGAAGCTGCCTTCGCCGTGGTAGCCAGTTTCGAAAAACTGCATCCCGGTATCGTTGCAGTTGCGGAATTCGATGTCATCCAGCCTAAAGACAGTCATCCGATGAAAGTCATCACTTTTTGGAGAAAGGTAAAACTTACGCGAAAGACGTAATCTCATAGTTGTGGCGGTGAACCTGGCCATGACACGTAACAGTGAAGTCGAACTTCCAGGCACTGAATGCCGTGTAGGCGACGAGAACGAAGAGCTTGAAAATATATGATTACAAAGGAGGGGAGAGGTGTTGAAATAAACAAACTTACAAACTCCAAAGGCTTCAAAAACCCGATAGGGAGCTTGAGCTGCTCAAAGTCCAACTGGCTCAAGAATCTAGGCATCGCCATGGTGAACACACGCTACGGAGCCAAAAGACAAGTCGGCTCTACCTGGAATAAATAAGACCTCGGCAGTGAACAGCAACAACCAGCAAGCGGGAAGGAAATCAATAACAAAACAGGGCGGACTCTTTGTTGACCTGGCAAGAACACCGGTGCGCACAGGGTGCAGCCGGCCATGAGTCAAAAAATAACACGAAGGCAAACAGTTGGTAACGCAGTTATCGTAACTGTCAAGAAGCCGCACAACTGAGAAGATAATTAGTCGTAAATAACACGAATAACATCCCACTGCCCCAGGCAAGACAAATTCAATTAATTTTAATCACCTTTATTTAATTCGGAAAAGCACAATCCATTTATCCACTAATGAACATAAGTTCCCACCATTTTTTTCCTAATACGATTAACTGCAGGAAACCCGCCGAAACAAGTCTCACTAACAATCAAACATATTACCACGCAACGAGAAAACACAAAAGTATATTAGTACTCCCCCGAAGCATGGCTCCTCGAGTCACCTAAGAGGAACCGATGACAATAACGTCATCCTTGAAGTTGTATGCGGGAACGTGAAGATTGAGGGGAGCGGGGCCTTTGCGGATTCGTCCGGAACCATCGTAGTGAGAACCGTGGCAAGGGCAGTAATAGCCACCGAAATCACCGGCGTTGGCGATCGGGACGCAACCCAAGTGAGTGCAGACGCCGATAACGACGGACCACTCGTCCTTCTGGACACGGACGTCATCGTGTTCGGGATGGCGGAGCTCGGCGACGTTGACGGACTTCTCGCGCTTGATTTCAGCCGGGGTGCGGTGCTTGACGAAGACGGGCTTGCCACGCCATTCGAAGGTCTTGGTCTGCAAATATTATATATATAAAAACTGTTGAGTTAGACATCTTTAGCTACAACTTACAGCGCCTTCGGGGACATCGGACAGCTTGATTTCAATAGCAGCCAAGGCACGCTGATCAGCGGCCATAGCCTTGTATGAAACGAGAGTCTGGACGATTTCCTTGCCAGCGAAGAGGGTGAGCATACCACCGACTAAAATATATAAAAATTATCACTGATTGGCGGCCTTCCGTCAAGTTTAGTGATTACCTCCGTAGAAGACAGCACTGGGAAGGGCACGGCGATCATCTTCAGTCAGACGAGCGGGCTTTGAGGTGTCCTTCGTGGAGTCATGGCGGTACTTGTCGAAGTTCGGGAACTGAACGTCGGTGTGAGCGTTGCGCTGAGCAACAACCGAGCCCTGGAGAATATACTTGTAAAACTGAGTCAAGGCAAAAGTACTTCTAACTGAATAGATACTTACGAGAGCGGCGGAAGACTGGACCTTGCACGTCTGTTGCACAAACGGAAGAACGAGCCGCGACGCCATCTGAAAAGAAGGGGAAGCTTAATGCATGAAACTGAGGCATTATTGGGGGGAAATCGGAACGGGGAGTTCATCAACACGTTCATGAGTAAGTTCGGGTTGAACCGAGAAAGGTAGTGTAGGGATATTAAAGGTAATGAAACTGAAAAACGTGAAACTATGCACGAGGACTCGAGGATGCGACGCGACGAGCTCGGTGAACCGAGTGTGCAGGACGGACATGCTTTCGCGTTAGGAGACAGCTTGTCACCGAAACGTGCGCTCGCCATGGAATAGCAGCTGTGGAAAAGCCTCCGGCCTTCATCCCCGTCCAAGCATTTTTTCTCACTTTGAAGTGGCTTTGATGTAACAATTTAACTCAAGCTGACTCACCCACACTCTAATAATTATACAAACTCATCCACGTTTCATTTCAAGCATAACCATTATATGACGCACCCAATAATTTTCTTATCAAGATTTATCTTTCCTATATTGTTAGGCGTTGTTGGGTTGTCTATTGATTTTCCGCAGTGCTATTCCATAGTTTACACATGGTTATTTTGCGATGAAAATGAATACGTTTCAGATTGGGTAAATACCTGCGAGAACAGCTCATCTTGACACCAATTTATAGGTAGTCCCGTCAAGATGGTTGGTTTTTCAGTCGTCATATTTAGTGACGTAAATTCAATTTGCATTTTACGTTGTGGCTGATTCATTACAGATGCCAAGATCGCGCCGCGGCTTTCAAGCCGCCGGGCCTAGTGGAGCTCCGGAACGTGTCCGTACACATTTGTTGTTCTCATCACAGGCGGAACACCACACTGCCAAGAGAAAACGTCGACCTCACAGTAGGTTTTATAATGGAAAACTAATTAAATTTAATGACTCAAAACTTTGCAACATTGTAGTTGGAGGAACTGTATTCGGCTTTCTTTGAAGGCATTTTGATTAAAAAAGAAACTTATGAAAAAAGGGATACAAAAGTTGTCACAAAAACTGATGTTAGAGACGGGTGATTCATTAAACACAAAAACTATTCATAATTGTACCATAATTGTTTGGCAAATTTCAATTTGTGGGTTTTTTTTTAAACTGCGAGGTGCGTACGCGTTGTAAGTCAATCAATTACGACAAAACTTTGTAACAGTAAAACAATTATTCAATCATAAATATATTAAAACTGAATATCTTCGTCTAATAGAACATAATTCTTTATTGCAGACAAATTCCACCAAATGATGCACAAAAAGGACGAAATGACAACAGCTAATCCTGATGAACTTGACCCATCACAGTGGACTGGCAATCAGCGTGTGTTGCATTTCGGCCCAATGGCTCAACGAGACCCGTTCTTCTACTACTACCCTAAGGGTTGGGATGTCTTATATCCCGCTCAGTTTGGGTTCTTCCCATATCGTACAAAGTAGGCTTCAAACATACAACATCTGAAAAACTATATCAGTCAATTTTAGCAAATTCCGAGGCTCGTCCACCACTGTTTGTGTTTGGGCATTTGGCTTGTTTCTCGTTATGGGCGGGGCGTTTATGATCTATCTTGGTTATTTTGCCCAGTATGACAAACCATTTTGGGAGTGGCCTGTTTGGACATCACCAAATGCTAGCGGTGAATTCAAGTTTCCGCCGCCAATCCAAATTGCTGGCCCTATTTTGTTTGTTATTGGAGCTTTTTTGGTCCTTATTGGACTGATAACTTCATTGATGACGTCTCAAGTAAGGCTTCTAAAAACTAATTTTTACCGGAAATACATTGCATGTTATACTTTTTTAAGTTTCTAAACGAAAGACTACGCCATTATCACCATGGTGGCCAGCCAGCTAGTGTCACTGTGTACACTATCCACACGCAGGTGAGAATTTGTTGTTGGAACCACTTTTACAAGTCTAAATACGCGTTTTATAGCAGCCACGCGCTGCTTATGTGCCAGACCCATACCAACCGCTGCCTCCACCAGCTTACCACGTGGTTTCCAACAGACATGCCGTTAGTAATGTGGTCGATCCACAGGCGGAAATGAAACTGTACCCACCTGTGTATGTTTGTTCCTGTTTTAACCAAACTAAATGTGAAAAATCGTTTGGTTTAGCGTTCCGGGGTATTCAACACTCTCATTGCACGGCCGTTCACCAAGTGTTTTCATGGGAAGTCCGTATAACACTCTCAGGACAGTCTCGATGCCTCGAGTCACTGCACCGACAAGTCAAACAGATGATCTTGGAACAACCTTTACAAATTACCGCGCAGACAGTGTTGTTGCACCTGTCAATAATAGCCGTCGCCAGTCTAGTATTATCAGTCTCACCGCTTCTCAACGCCGTGCGAAATCGCTTGGTGCGCATTCATCTCGCAACCGCCGTCGTCAAGAAAGCGTTTTCGAGTGAAGTTCTAGTCCTCCGATTCTAGTCGCCTTACTTTCATACTTATACCCAGTGTTTGCAAATTCCCAGTTTAAATGCTTTGATCTAGTCATTCAGTGCCTTCAAAAAAGTTCATTAAACCTTGCCATTATAATTTGCTCAGTCGATAAATTTTGTCTTTAAAAAGTATGGGGGAGACCGACATAAGTGTATCTGTGCTAACTGGTCTAACCCCAGGTGTCCTACTTTCACTATTATTAACAAACATATCACTTATCTTTAACACGCACCTTTCTATAGCACTTGTATTACACACAAGGGATGCCTATACAACCAGGCTACAAAAGAATATCTGCTGAAGATATTACTTTTGATATCCCTGCGGATTACGAATTCAAAGCCTACCTTGGTAATGGAACCTATGGCAATGTCATGTAAGTTTGTTTTATTAAACTGCACAATCAATCACTTAAGTTTTAGCCATGTCGCGGATAGTTACAGCGATGGGAGCGAAACTCTCGCCATCAAAAAAATGTACTACCCCTTCAGTTCAAAAGTTCAAGCTCGCCGGTTATATCGTGAGTTAAGGCTTCTCCAGCTAATTAACCACGACAATGTTATCCGCTTTCTTGACATTTACACACCTGATGAGTCATTGGCCAAGTTCAACAACGTGTGAGTCTGGTTTTTCCAAAGTCAGCTATAACTAAAAAAACTGTTTACAGATACATTGTGACTCGATATGCGGGCAAAACACTCCAAGCCGTCCTAGAAGCACAAAAGAAGAAAAATGTGATCATGCTACGAAGCGAACATCTCCAATGCATATTTTACCAAATTCTACGCGCTCTAAAGTATCTTCATTCGGCTAATGTCATTCATCGCGATCTAAAACCTTCCAATATTGCTATAACTGAAAGCAACTGCGATGTCACGATCTTGGATTTCGGCCTTGCGAGAACAGTCACCGAACCAGAAGAACGCCTAACTGGATACGTAGTTTCCCGCTATTACCGTAGCCCGGAAATTATTTATTGGAACAATGAGAACTATAATGCGAAGGCTGACGTTTGGTCAGTCGGATGTATTTTTGGCGAGTGTTTAAAGGGAGATGTGTTATTCAAAGGCTCTGCGGGTATGCTTTTACTGCTAACTTAACTGGTGACCCTTAACGGCTTTCAGCATCGGAACAATACCGACTCATTGTCGATCTTTGTGGTGGCCCTGACGAGCTATTACTCCATAAAATTGAAACTCAAAACTCGAAAGTGATACGACACCTTGTTGAACATAAATTTGGAAAAGGCGAACGCAAGAACTTTAAGGAGTTCTTTCAAAGTCCTGTGGCAACACCCGATGCAATTGACTTTCTTGACAAACTGCTGGTGCTAGATCCTGACCGTCGAATCTCTGTGACAGAAGCTTTGGAGCATCCGTATTTAGCTGCCTACCATAACCCCGATGAAGAACCTGTAACTGAGGAACCCTTCCTCATTGACGACAAGAATGATGAACGAAGCTTGATGGATTGGAAAAGTGCGTATTTTTTGCATAGATTGGTTTCCTTTGGCAATGCGCCGCCGTTAACAAACGCAGCCAGAGTAGCTTTCACTGCATGCCACCGAGTCGATTCCTGTGGAGGAGCGGTTGACATGCGGTTGGCCGCGCTGGCTTTTGCCATTTTTTAATTCTGGTTCATTTTGCCGTGAAAAGCGTTGTTTCTGGCACGCTTGTGACTTTTCGTTCTATGGAAAAAACTGAGTATTAATAAGCTTAATTTTTGTTATTTTCAGCAATCATATGGAACGACATTCAAGACTGCAACTCGACGTCACATAACAATGATGAACCAATGGATGTAGATTAAATGATCTCATTTTTGTATAAAGCTTAAATTATCAATAGTAAACTTTATCTAATCACAACGATTTAAGTTATTAAATTGCTTTGAAAAACCCAATGATGGCTTCTTCTGCTGGTGCAGTAGTCTTTTTCTATCAGTATTGCTTTCATGTGTGCGTGCATCTGTGGCATAAATAGATTCCGGTTTTTAAAAACTGAATTCAGCTAGTTGGGTTGTCATACATATCCCATAATTATCTAATTGTACACAATTTTTCATTCTTTATGTTTAAAGTTTAGGACGGTGTCACCCATTACACGAATCATGTACAGCCAAGCTCCGCATGTCAAGCCTGGGTTCTACACAGTGGAGCTGAACAAGACTGTCTGGGTAGTGCCTCGCTACTACCAGAACCTGACACCTGTAGGAACTGGTGCTTATGGCACAGTTTGGTAAGTATTATATTAAATTAAAACTGCACTTATAAACTAATAATGTTTAGTGCGGCAGAATGTACTCTCAACGGTGAAAAAGTGGCCATCAAGAAGTTCACGCGTCCCTTCCAAAGCCCAATCCACGCTAAACGTACTCATCGTGAGTTGCGGCTTTTAAGAATGATGCACCATGAAAATGTTATCGACTTATATGACGCTTTTTCGCCGGATGCAAACTGCAAGGAACTCAATGACGTGTGGGTTTCATTTCACTAAATAAAGGTAAACACATAAAACAGTCGATTCTTTCAGCTATTTTGTATCAATTCTTATGGGCGCCGATCTCTCCAACATTCTGAAGATTCAACTTCTGAGTGACGACCATATCCAATTCCTAGTTTATCAAATCCTGCGCGCGTTGAAGTACATTCACTCAGCTGGCATCATTCATCGAGATCTCAAACCCTCAAATATCGCCGTCAATGAAGATTGCGAGCTTAAAATATTGGATTTTGGGCTTGCGCGTCACACCGATCAAGAAATGACTGGCTATGTAGCAACGAGATGGTACAGGGCTCCGGAAATCATGCTGAATTGGATGCATTACACTCAAACTGGTACAAACATTTGAAAGGTTTACAAAAATAACGAAAACTGTTTTAGTTGACATCTGGTCGGTCGGATGCATCATGGCAGAACTTCTCACTGGTAAAACTCTTTTCCCCGGTGCTGATCACATTGATCAACTTACTCGTATCATGAACATCTGTGGCACGCCCAATGAGGAGTTCCTTTCAAAAATTTCATCAGAAGAGGCGCGAAACTACATTCGCAACATGCAAACAGTTGAACGAAAAGATTTCAAAACATACTTCTCCAATGCCTCCCCCGATGCCGTTGATTTTCTTGAAAAAACTCTTAATTTGGATCCGGATTATCGGTATGTCACCCTCCCTTTTGAAAAACTTATTACATGGACACCTTTCCAGTCCAACAGCCGCAGAAGCCATGGAACACCCCTACTTCTCACAATACCATGATCCCAATGATGAACCGGTGGCAGAACCCATTGACGTCGACACGGAAACTGATCTTTCAATCGATGAATGGCGTCAAATGATCTGGAACGAAATCGCGGACTACCATGAGAAAAAAGAGAGTAAAGTAGCTAGCTACGGTGAAGCTCTCACGCTAGAAAAGTAAATCAAGAGCTTATTTCTTTATACAAGGTTAATTTCACTCTCCTCGTTCAAAAATTCCATGAAAAGTTTATGCATAAATCCATAAACATCTGCTTAACAAAACTTCTACCCCTACAAATTTTGCTTATTTTTTAAAGAACACTTAAAAATACAAATACTACTCACATCTGTACTAGAATCTATCATTTTTCGAACAATCTCAGTCGTTTATTCATCATTGTTTTGTATATGGGGCCGACGAGCTTCTGTTTCGCGACAAGTCTGTCGTTCCCTAGTATTCACAATGTGATCGGACAATCCATTCTCTTAACACTGTATAAGTAAGGAATTGTGTATGTCGTTAAGTCACTTTAAACACAAAAACTTTAATAAAATTATTAAAAAAACTGGAGTCGTTGTAAAGAAAGCATCGTTATCGCACCTTATTTGAGATGTCTTTTACGTACTTTGCCACGCACGGGAATGTTGAATATTGTCAAGTTTCACATAATGTCGTCCTCCGGAATTTTCAAACTTAACCCTCACATAGTAACGTTCGGAATGCGGTAAACCAAGTAAAAGGTATAAGTAAGATCAAGTTAAACTGCGTAATGAACAACCCCCAAGCGCTACGATTAAGATTCAATTGCTTTCCACCCACGTCGCAACATTTGTTTGAAGGTGTTGTCAACAAAAGTCATGCAATGCACCATTTACTTATAGTTGTTTTACAAATTACAATATGAACTCTCTCTAGAACACCAGGGTGCACGTAGAAATCAAGCTGTTTGTGGTTTAAAAAACTGGATCCACCATAATTGTATCAACTTCAAGATTTACTATAGCGGGGATGCAACATAAAACGGACATTAACGATTAATCGGGTATGCATGTCGTGTTTGTCTTACATTCATGTGGGAAGCCGTGTCCGACTCGTATTTGTATCATATAACGAGTTTGAGGGCAAAAATATATATAAATTTCTTTCAATCAACTCTGCAAAATGCATGAAATGCAGTTTTTCATAATTTTGACACGTTGATATGTCAGAAATCATAACAACAACCTGCTCTAGCATATAAGGCTGCCTGTAGAACACAAGTGAACACAGATTCGACCACAATAGTGGTTTTCATGAGGTCATTTGATCCCTCAAATGGGTTTTTCAGCCCTGGGGCAGTAA
>KB455460.1:350200-364768 GCA_000341325.1 Panagrellus redivivus | reverse complement strand
GGCGGTCGGACGGGACAAATCAACGATTGATTTGTATGGATTTATATATATTTTTTTGTTTTAAGACTTGCCTAATGGGCTCGTGGTATGTACGAAGGTGTAAAAACATTGATTTGAAAGCTGGAAAGGGTTAAAAATTCGATTTGTATTTCCCGCAAACTCGACCGGACCCAGCGGTCCCGCCACGATCTGCACGCAACTGCACACAGTTGCACACAATCGGAACCATCTTTGCGGTGCTCCATTGTATAAGTGTGGTGTGAAGCCGTCGTCCGGTTTTTTTGTTCTTTCTCGGTTGGTTTTTTCACGTAAGCCTGGCTCTGAAGCCGACTGCAGGCGGACTACTCATAGCCATAATAGGCTGAAATTGCGTGTTCTCGGAAGTGAGGGAGCAATTTCAACACCGGAACCTTCCCACAGGCCAGTAATTACCTGACGAATACATTTACGTTTTGGGTTAAGCTAAATTGAAGCTTTAATGATCACCATTGAGGCAAGTTGTGGCCGCCAAAGATCACAGAGGGCAAAAAGCACACGCAAAGTTGGAAAGTTTATTTTCAAAGGTCATTTCAAAGTACATCTTTTACAGTAGCTCATTAGGGAAAGCATGAATGTGTAAAATATTTTGTATAATTCGAAAAAATTTCCAGTTTTTGTATAAAAGTTGAGTTAAATCCAAAACTTTAAAGAAGGAAGTCCACTTCCTCACATATTGTCCAGAATCACATTCGCACGGAGAAGGTCTTCGCTACGATGGGTTTTCAGGTGTCTATGGAGACTGAAATGGTGTCATTTTGTCTTTAAGGGAAAAAATGAGTGCCAAAAACTGACTTTCCAGACTGCGAAAAACGCATTAAGCACAACGGACATGAGTAAGGTTTTTGGCCGGAGTGAGTTCGCAGGTGTTTGGTGAGCGTCTGAAATGGTGATAGTAGAAGGTAGAAACTAGAAGAATTCAGATGACAGAACACTACAACTTACAGAACTATCGGTAAACGCTTTATCGCATTGGTTACATGGGTAGGGGCGTTCTCCGGTGTGGGTTCTAAAATGGGAAGTTTTGGGTAGAATTTTGGCAAAGAGGCATCGCAGTTTAAATATACCTCTTATGTGTCACGAGGGACGAAGACTGTGAAAATGGTCTCAAACAGATCGAGCAGGAAAACGGCTTTTCGCCAGTATGGACTCGGCGATGCGCGGTGAGGTTGGCGGCTTGGGAGAAGGTTTTGCCGCAGACCTATAAACATCATCATTTTAAAAAAGCTGTCAGTTTTGAAAACATAAAACATTAAACCTCGCTAATGTAGGCCCGTAAAGCCTCGAAAGTGCAAATTTCGAAGACCTTTCCAAACAAGTCCACACAAAACAGGCTTCTTTGCACGGCGATCGAAACACAGAGGCCGATCTTGGAAAGGCTTCAAGCGCATGAAGCCTCTCTCTGCACCCTACATGGTCTTGATTCGTATATAAAGACCCACCTGACACACGAAAGGTCGCTCGCCAAGATGGTGTTTCACATGAGCCTTCAGGGTGCTCTTCCGGCAATACTGCTTCCCACAGCGTGAGCATCCGAACATTTTCATCGGTTGCGATGGCTGAGGTCTACTTTGTGCCGTCGGAATCTGCTGTTGTTGTTGTTGTCGTTGCTGAGGGATCTGCTCCATAGGCATGGATGCCAAAGTTGTTTGTTCCGGTCGGGCTTGCTGTTCCATCACAATTTCCCCAAAAAAGCCAGTCTTTGAATCCAAAACTTGCGCTTCCTGGGGTACTGTAAACCCCACCACGCCCGGATTCTCCAAGCCCATCGTCATCGGGACCCCATAAGTCGACGAGAATCCAGCCCAAGTTGATTGCTGTCCACCGAATCCAACATCAATAAACAGCCCTGGGTCGTCGTAGATCCCAGGAGGTACAGTATGCCAAGTCTGAGCAGCCGGTGCCATCGGAATCGAGCCCACATCATGGGGTGCATAGTAGAACAGCCCATTACCACCGATCGCATCACTTGGATCGAAATCTATCGTCATGGAAGCTGCTGTCGTCGAAGTTGCCGGATAGGATGCGGCTGCCATTGTGGCGCGCAACAAGTGCCGTCAATCCGGAGGAAGAAGCCGTGTTTGCTTAGCTGGCTTGACATCCTGGGATACGGTGGCGGCTGTCGCGGGCGTCATAGCCATCTTTCAAGAGGCGGAGGAAGCCCCAGGTATCCTCAGGTCTGCGCAACCCTGGCCTAATCCGCCACATATGGATGGGGCAAAGCAGACTTAATCCGGGTGGCGCAGATTGGATTCCGATCTGTCTAAAGCGAGTGAGACGCACCAAGTTAGTAATACAAATTGGTGGTTAGCAACAATTCGGCCCTGCGCGAACCCGATCTGGCCTGCGAAACTGTTTTGAAAGCAAATGGTAAGCGATCCATGCAGCAGGTGTAAGCAACTAACAGACCAGTTTACAATTCAAACTTTATTCCCTCAAAATCATCACAATACAAACACACATCAGTAAGTTAGTCAAAACAAAAGTTAGTTAACTCCAAAAATGCATCATCAATTCCGGTAATTGCGCCCGAGGCGATCCGCGACCTTCTGCCGACCACGGTGCTGTTCCTTCGGGACGGGTGCCGGTTCTTCTTCTGAAAAAACCATGTCTCAGATTACTGTAAAACTCATTTCCCTTCCCAACTAACCGCTTTCAAATTCATCCTCAAAAACATCGGGCATAACGGTATACTGTATGTCCATAGGGCCATCACCATGATGTCGCCGTTGTGGCGGTGCAAAGATACCCGAAACCGCATTATGGCCACCATCATGGCCTCGATAGTCGTCGTCGTCATAGCCGGTTTCGTCCTCGGAATCGCTTGGTATGTCTACCTGGGGGCACCTGAGGCTTTGTTGGCGTTTCGCGCGATGCTCGTAGACGCCGTTGGCTGTAAGAGGTTTGTAAACCAAGATCTCAATGATACTACAGTTTACTCACGTCCATCCCGTCTCAAAGTAGACTCAATCGTTGTCGACAGAACCTCGCCTTCGGCATTGCGGCCCGGGGAATACAGACACTCGCGCTCAAAGGTCACCTTCTCCTTGTAGCGGCCAGAAAGGGGCTGTGAATCGGGATCCCGTTCATACTCACCGCGATAGGCCTTCTTATTGCCGCGGTACCGGTTTTCCTTGTTCTGATAAAGCTCATCCTTCGTTTGATTCAGCTTTTCAATGGTCCGATTCATATCGTCCTTGCGCTTCTGACGGCGATATTGTTGTTCCTTCGTGCGTTGACTCACGGCGACAATGGGCTGAGGTGGCGGAGTCTGCGCGTTTTCACGATTCCGACGGGCATCATCCAAAGTTCGATCGGTCTCACGGGGTTTGATACGGATATTATCATTGTTGTTGCCTTTGACCAGGGCCACACTATCCATGGGAATCCGATTCTTGAATGCGGCAGTCGATGTCGAGGGGGCATCATTGACTGGGTTATTCCTGGTTGTCGTGGGTTCAGAACCAGAGGAATGGGAAAGCAAGGCCAGTTTCGTCTCCAGGTCTGACATGCGAAGCAGAAGGATATCACAAGTGTCCAAAAGTTGGACGTATACACTCTGCTGATTCTCGCAGGTGGATTTCAAGGCAGCGATTTGGGCTTCGTTGTCGTTGATTTTCGATTGTTGGGATTCGATCTGAAAAATTTCGAACATTCGACCGTACAGCAATTTACTAAAGATGCATACCGTCTTTTTAAGGTTTTCGACCTCCTTCGCCGTTCCAACCAGCGCTCGAACTGGACCATTATTCACTGGCTTTACACCCTGAAAAAAACTATCATTAGAAGCTACAGTTTACCCAAAAACCCAACCTGAATCGTATCCTTCAACTTGGTCGTCCGTCCAAAAGCCACCGTAGTCTCATTGGCTACCGGTTTCACGTGTCCAGCATCGCCCTGAGGCGGTTTGCTGGGACCAGCTGACGGCCGTCGGGTAGGAAGGTTCTTCTTTGCCGACGCGACTAGCACCATTTCGGTCAGCTCAGCGACGGATTTCGGTCGGATAATATTCTGTTTCACTGGAGCGGGTTCAGACGGCCCTGGCAGCTGATACTGCGGCTCCGGTTCGACAGGTTCCGGCTGCATTTCCTCGAAGGTGTCTTCATTTCGCCGAGTTGAACCATGTTGGACCTTAGGTGAGAAGGAGAAAAAGTTATCCGACATGATACCTAAACCAACTGACATTAGTTTACACACACGAAACTCACAAAATTCAGAAATTCAAATGGCAAAAAACCAATATCAACAAAGACCAGCCATTTTCATCCAATAAACACTTTAACCCGTCGTTCACATACGTCCAAAACTTACAAACATCAAAAAATCTACAACAAAATAGCATCTGGGCAGGGGTTGAGAACTCAAAAAACAAATATATCATACAAAAGCCAGTGGCAATAACCGAAAAAAGCGATAACAACGGATTATGCTGAACAGATAGGACGTAAGACGGGAAGATAACAACAAAAAATCAGATTCAAACACATGTACCACCGAAATAGATGGGTTACGGTAATAGTTGGAGCCACTTCAGGCATCTCGTATTAGCGGTCCGAAGCTGACGACAGACCGGCATTATGGATACAAAGAAGAACCCCGCAGGGTGTTAACAATCAATCAATAACGATAAAATAACATGGAGTAGGGGTGAAAAAACAAGGGTGAAGGTTAGGAGTTTGAGGGACAACCGAAAAGAGAGGAGATACAAACATTTTTTTAGAAGTTTTTACAATTTTTGAATACAAAAAAGGGGTTTAACAACTCGGGAGGGTTACGGTATCTCAGAGACACGAGCTAAAGCTCAATTGGATAGGGCCGCCGTGGTCGCTGTCATCGGAGGGGCCATGGCGCTGGCTCGAATCGGACGAATCACTGCTCGGAATCGGGATGGGTGCTGTCGCGGTCCGACTTGGAGAGTGCGAAAACGAGCTCAACTCACTGTTATCGGGGCTACTGTCGAAGGCGTGATAGCGTTGCGATGAGGAAGTCGACAAAAACTCGGACTTGGCGATTTCCCGGTTGAATTCGGCATCGACGAGGCCATTTCCAGTGAGTTTCGGGGCGGTCTTCTTCGACGACGACGGCTTTTCATCGCTGCTTGAGAAGATGCATGCCTGTCGGAGCTCCTTCTGCTTCGCGTGCCATTGAGCCTTCTTCATCTTGGACTTGCCCTTTTCATGCGTCGTCTTGTGGCTGTCATACATTTTAAGCTCCGCCGTGTGGTTTTTGGACATCATTTTTGTGTAGTGGTCAGGAACACAGAATCCCTGCTTCTTGTACGTGTTGTAGAAGGTCCGGTAGCCGCCGTAAAGCAAGTAGAGCTCCGGATAGTCGAGCTTGGGGTAGTCCTTGAGGTTGCGATGACGGTCAAAGCGACGGAGAGCTTGTACCCTAAAGTAACAACAATTTCAATTGCAACAGTTTAGAAACGCAACAAACATACATATTAGGGCCCCGAGCCTGGCTGAATTCACAATAGAAGATCGGAATCTTTGTCTTGATCTCATCAAACGTCTCCGGGTTGAAGAAAACATCGGCGATATTTTCCGGGCGATGGCAGTTGATTGCGTGTCTGACGTGGCCACCCCGGTATTCATACGGGTATCGGGCATCGATCAGGATGTACTTCTTCTTGAATTCCTCATCGGACAGCGAGGCAAGGGTGTCGCGAAGGGTCTTGGCCGAGATGGGGCAGCGTTCGACTGTGGCTTTGTCGTCGGAGGTCACTGGCAAGTGGTACTGAAATGTGCCATCATAAAATAGACAGTTTAAACGACAAAACAAACTCACATGATTGACTTGGCTCTTCTCGATCACACTCAAATCATTCATTGAAGTCGATTTTGGCAATGGCGAAAAGACAGTCGGCGCTCCAACCTGTAAATACTCAACATAAAAACAGTTTCAACACTACAGTAACCTACATCGTTCCCATCTCCCTCATCTCCGGATGAATCCAATTTCACTGGCATCCGTCGGAATCGTGACCCAGCTGGTGTGCTCGAATCCGATGGCTCAAAGGCCGAGTTGTAGCGTCGCGTCGGCGTGGTTCCTTCAAGAAGTGACCTCCGTCGGGCCGCAAAGGAAGCATTGTCTTCATTGAAGCGGTCAACTGGATGGATCGGGCTGATCTCGACAGACATGGATCGCAGTGGTTCATTCTCCTTGATCTCGGCATCCTGCAGGACAAAGTCGTCCTCATTCTCCGCGAAAAAGACGTCATCATCGCCGAGGTCGAAGTTCTCATCAGACTTGTCCTTTGCCTTTAACAATTCCGGCGACTTCATGCACTCCGAACGCTGCTTCAACATGTTCGTTCGCAGGGATTCGTACTTGCGGATCGTGTGGCGGCGGATCGTTGGCGTGGTAGCTTCGTCGGCGGCGCGAGTTTCGGGGGTGGTGATGAGAGCGTTCCTGAAAATATACCATTCAGTTTAAGTAGATCCTATGTAAAAATGAAACTTACGATTCACGCAAAACCGAAAGCGACGCTTGATCAGACTGATGCGATGAATCAGATTTGACAGTCTTGTGAAGCGGCGAAAACTCAGACATCAGCGCGGGGGCGGATCGCTTCCGATTCAGAGCATTAGCGGAGGACGACAATGACGTTGTCGCTTCATCGACCGTAGCCGAAAGACTGCCCGAAGATGCGTCGCGTGATCGGGGAGGCGTGGCAGTGGGCGTGGCCTGAGGGAGTTGTTGTTGTGTCAGCTGCTGCTCATCGCCGATCAGTGACATCCTATCTTGGTAGTCTTCGCTGCTTTCGGAAGATGTCGTCCAACGAGAGGGTCTCACGAACTCCTTTTCGAAGTCCTGAAAATGTGAATCCATTCATTCTGCTGCACCGCGGCTCAGTTTACAAAATCCGTCACAATCACGTCCAAAAAACTCGCAAAAGCAAAAAGGAAAGAAGCAAATCACCTGGAAGATCACGCTCTGTTGTGACTCCGTGGACGTCTGTGTCGAGAAGGTGGCCTCGAAGGAGGTCGCGACGACGGTGGTGGTGGTGTTGGTGCTGGTGCCGGTGGTGATGGAAGCAGTCGAGCCGGAGGCGACACCGAGGTCGGACACGCCACTGTCCCGGCTAGACTCGTCGTCGACGGTCGCCGGGATGACGTTGCTCGCGACGCTGGCCACGAAGCTGGAGCACCTGTTGACCAGGTTGAACATGCCCAGGTTCGTAGTCAGCGGAAACGCGATCGCGACGGCAAACTCCCGGAAAGGTCGGCGAGATCGACCTGAAATGAAGGAAAAGGCGTAAGCAAAGGGCAAAAGCTGTGGAATTGGATGCGAAGATAGGGTAGTGGGATGAAAGAGGCAAAGTCGAGACAGTTTAGGTGCCAAAAATGACGGAAATAATGGCGAATGTAGGTGAAATGGCAACGTTTCACAGCACTTTTGCAACAACAAAAACTTTGTTACATCCAAAAGTAGTAAACTGGGTGCGCTTCAGAGTTTCTGTAGTCTCTAACAGTTACATAAAGCAAGCTAGAAGCATCAGAAATGTAAAAATATATATCAAAACCCAAGTTAGAAAGCCAAAAACAGAAACGCCAGGATTGCAGCGAGAAAGAATTCAAAGAGAATGCTATAGGTTTTCTAAAATCACGATGACACAACTTCAGAACCCGCTAAAAAGCCAATCTAAAGCATCTAAATGCCTCCTATGCGCAACTTTATATATAAAAAGTCGCTTCAAAGCTAATTTTCAAAGTCCCAAGTCAAAGACTACCCAAATCCAATCAATAGCAATGAGAAACAGACAAAATTTGACATCAAACGATTATCACTTCAGTTTTTTATCAACTCAAAAGCCCAAGACAATCTACCAAAGATGACTAGCAAGTCCCCAGGATATAAGCAGCCATGCGAGCAACATGGAAGGAAAGCGGCGAGAAAGCCATTGAAAAAAGCCCATGGAAATCCCAAAATTTTGGATTCGTTCGAACCTCTGTCTGTCGATCACGGACAAAAAGACAGACGTCTCTTCGAAGTAACGCACGAGCAATGCGCGCATTGATCCGTTTGAAAGCTGCCTGTCCCGCTGGACATCGGTCCTGCCGCGATGAAGGCTGCACGTTGCTGATGATTGAACCCTTCTTGCATCATGGGAAGAGGGTCGATCGAAGTGAACTCTGGCTTTTTGCACGTAGACGGGTTAGTCTTCACGTAATTGTTGATGAACTTGATTAAGATTCGGGTGGGGAAGATACGTGACGTTCTCAAATCATAGTTTTGAAAACTTTTATATATAAAAGACGAGAATTTGAAGTTTTCATAAAAGTAGCATCCTGCACGTATGCTCAGAGCTTCTATATTTTTGGAATCCCTTCCCTCTGGCTATGAACTACGTTGCGAATCGACAACGTTCATTCGATTTAAAAAATATATATAATTGAGTCGTTTTAGAAGGACTACCCCATCATCATGAGTGGCAAGCGTCGACTCTTCACCGAAATGACGGTGTTCGCCCTGTTTCTCGGTGGTGAGTAGATTTACATTCAGTTCCCAACATAATTACCCGATTTGGATATATAAATTATATAAATTCCAACTCAAAACTGCAATCACAGATAGACAGTTTACAATCCCACTTCCAGGCGTCCATTACGCATACTACGCCATCCAAAACAACCCGAATCTCGTCCCGAAGAACCAGCAAACCGAACTTTTCTACGTTCGATGGCTCAAGCAGAATGTTCCAGCTTTGAAGAACATTGGCCTCAAAGAAGACCCCAAGGAACATTCATAAACATTGTCATCGCTTAATTCCGAGTGCTGTATATACCCCACTGACTAGGATAGCTTTTAAATTGATTAGAATTGATTATAAAGCATGATTGAATGAATTGGATATATAAAATTACCCGGAAAAGGTGTAAAGTTTGTGGAACTGGTTACATTGCCATTGCGATTCTTATGACAAGCAAGTCACAATTACAATGACGACAGCTTATAATTACAGAAATGTCTGAACCTACCTCATCATCCGCAGCTGCAGGAGAAGCAGTCACATGTAAGGAGAAGCTGCTTCGGACGGATGTCACAGACTGCTTCGAGTGCAAGGTGACCGGATCGCTGGGGGCGTTCGCCATCGGCGCTTTCGTGCTGTACAACGCGGGAAAAGGCCGCAATGCGGATTCGAAGTTGATGCGCGTGGTGTTGAGGTCGTTTGCTGGAGGTGAGGAAGTTTTGGGATTTGGTTAAAAGTTTGAAAATTATGAAATGTTTTGAAGTTTTGCGAAGGGGAGCGTTTCGGTTGCGCGTCACTTTTAAGGGCATGCAGTATTGAAAACTGGCAGTTTTAGTCCGTTTAATTCAAACTATTCCATGTTTGGGTGTTGCCAAAAGCTTGCCAATTACTGTGGGATGCATTTATAACCCAAATTTAACGAAATTAGTCAGAAGCGCCAGTTTTTATTTAAAAATTTGCCGTCGACTAAATGTCGCGCGCGGGCACCCCTGGGCCACACACATTCCACATTACTTGCTCCTCAATCCAGTTTTGCCCTTTCAGGATGCTTCTACATCAGCGCCGCTCGTGTCCTCTACCTTCCCCCGTTCGATTACTTGAAAGAAAAGGGCCTCTAGACTTCTTTTCTGACAGTTTGGTCTCCCAGGTCTCCAGTTTATCAATACAAATCTCCCCATCCCATCCACCACCACCCACAGGACCCTTTTCCCCGATCCAAACCGCTATGAACCTCTATTTCGGCATCCGTGTCGTCTCCTATCTGATATCCATCGTCGGCGCCTTCCTCATAACCTTCTCAATCTGGTCCGTATTCTATTCATGGAGCGCTTCATACCACCACTACCTCGATCTGCCGAGCAACTTCTTCCAAGTCCTCATCGCCAATGGCATCAAATGTTCAAAGGACATGTCGGCCTGGTCGGAATGGGCTGATTGTGGCTTCGACATGACGACAACCACTCGAACGAGGATAAGTGCGGCCTGTAAAGAGGTTACTGATTCGAAGCCGTGCGTCTGTCCGGTTGAAGGTTACTGTAAGGGTCGGATTGTTAAGGCCGGGCAGTCGTTGGATGTTGATTGTGTAAGTCTCTTGCAATTGGGCTTCTTACTGTCGACGCAGTTTTGATATTGTGAATTGCAGATGGAGAAACTTCTGAGCAGTTTCAATGACACCAATAACAAGGCTTTCATCGTTTCCGGATCGAAGCGGAGAGGTCGATGCAAACTTTTGGCGACATGAATGGTGGCAGTTGTTGATATTTATGGGTTTTTACCGGTTTATCGGGTTTTGTTGAACAAATTTGGAATAAATTATGGGTTTTGAGAGTGTTTTGACGAATTTGGGAGATCTAATGGTTGAATTTTACCATTATTACTTGATTTTTTTTACTCTTTACGCCAGATTGACAGTTTTCCAACGTTTCAACCCTCCAGGCATCCCATCCCATGAGCCTCGTGGACCCCGCCTACGAGCTCATAGACCCCAACCCCGATCTCCATGCTTCATTCATCCAATTCAATGACCAATTCTTCGAGGGAAAACTGGCGAGTGTTACCGTGTCCTGGAGCAACCGTATGACCCAGTAAGCTTTTTCACACTCTACTATTTATTATAACGCCCAGTTTTCAATCCCTAACCGTCTTCAGATGCGCCGGCATATGCTCCTTCCAGCCCGCATCCGGTCTCTGTGCCATCCGCCTCTCCGAACCACTGCTCAAACTTCGGCCACGGAAAGACTTTGTCGAAACCCTGCTTCATGAGATGATCCACGCTTTCTTGTTTCTTACAAGTCGAATCATGGATCGTGATGGCCATGGCCCGAACTTCCAGGCCCACATGCATCGAATCAATGCCGTTGCTGGGACGAAGATTTCGATCTATCACTCATTCCACGCCGAAGTCGCATTGTACAAACAGCATTGGTGGCGCTGTGATGGCAAGTGCCAGTCAATGAAGCCATTCTACGGGTACGTGAAGCGATCGATGAATCGGGCGCCGTCGAAGAATGATTTTTGGTGGAATACACATCAGAACATGTGTGGAGGTGTGTTTTTAATGGAATTCGACTGGAGGTAATTGGCAGTTTACAGGTACTTTCATCAAAGTGAAGTCGCCAGAGCCGAAGAAGAAGGAAACCAAGGGTCGGAAGAAGAAGGAAAACACGACGCCGAAGATTGACTCTATTTTCAAGAAGGAACCAAAGTCAGAAATGGTCATAGAAGGCGGGGTGCTGATCAAGAAGCCAGTTGGGGTCGGTGCGGAAAAGCGGAACATGCCGTCGCCTGGGAAGACACCGAAGAAGAAGCCAAAGTTGCCGACGACCGGTGGCGTCAAGCTTGGCGGCATCAAAGTTGGTGGCAGTGAAGCTTCTGGTCGCTCGCGACTTCTGGATGCCTTCGATGTTCCTTCGTCTTCTGCGGCTCCATCCACGCCTCCGAGGACGACACCTCCGCCAGGCCAGACCCCATTCATGAGTCCTCCGCTAGTGAAGCTCGAGAAGGACGACTTCACCTGGGACGATGACGACATCATTTTCCTCGAAGAAACGGTGGCATCGGTGCCGTCTTCCTCGTCAGCAACGTTGATCAAAGAAGTCAGTTTTGTCAAAACCGAGCCATCGTCGTCCACCTCCGTCGAATCACAACAGCCGGATGACGTCAATGATCTACCGTCGTCATCGACTTCTTTCAAACCATCGCAACCAGACGTCGCCAGCCTACCATCTTCAAGCTCCATCAAAGTCAAAACGCCCTCATCCCGTCCTTTCATCGACCTTTCTACCATCCCTTCAACTTCCACTGCCCTTCCGCGACCCCTCCCCCGCCTTCGCATGGAGATTGTCCCCGAAAACGATGGCATCGAGATACTGACGGCGAAGATTGTCCCACGAAAGCCCGAAATCGAAATCATTTCGGCCAAAATTGTCGCTCCGCCCCCACCACCAATCATTGAAATCGTTGACTGCCCAATCTGTCAAACACGGGTGCCATTGGCAGAGATCAACCCGCACTTGGATGTCTGTACTTGTAAATAACGGTAGTTTTCACTTTAAAATCCTTTGAACTCCCCTTTCTTGAATACATGTATTTTAAATTTATCATTCTGACTAACAAGTTCAAAAAATTCACCGAAGCTGTCACGTAAAATTACTCATCCCTGCTGCCGGGGAACATACAAATTCGGCTCACATAGATCACGTTCGGCATTAAAGCTTGTGTAGAACTCTTTGTATCCGCCATCGAGCACATACTGTTCTGGGTAGTCCAAGAAGGCGTACCTGCTCATATTCCGGCCCCGGTCGGCTTTTCGAACAGCTTGAAGCCTGAAGTGTGGAAATGTGTAACTATGATTCAAAAAGGGGGTTTAATTTACATCAGCAGCGCCCGGGTCTTGGTTTCCGAGTAGAAAATGGGAATTCGAAACTTCCTGATGTTGAAACAATCCCGTTCGTACAAATATTTAACAGTCTGATCCTTCTGATAGATGTTGATGGCGTGCTTAATATGGCCCCCTTCATATTCATGCGGTTTCCGGACGTCGATGAGCATGTAACGATCGTTGAACATCGTGTCTGTCATCTCGACGAGCTGATCACGCAGTGTTTTGCCGCTCAGCAGAATTGACTTGTCATCCAGAGAGGTTACTTTCTGTGCTGGCTTCGGTGATGTCATGAGAATGTTGCCAAAGGCGGAGCCACAGATTGGTGAAACAAAGTAAAGAATGAAAAGTTCCTTTGGGGAAATTCCTTTGCAACCTGTCAGTCGTGTGACTACGGTAATGGGGGCAAGTCCGTTGATGCCATAGACGTACAGTTCTGTAAAAAAGATCAATCTTATAGGCACAAAGGTTTCATTTTACTGTATGAATACATTTTTCTAATAAGTGCACGGTGCCAACGTGATACCTCGCATTTGCGCGTTTATTAGATCCATAATTACCGCGGTTATCCATATAGGAAATAGTATTAATGATCAATAGAATCATAGCTTTTGTAATGTGTCGTGTTTGTGATGCTGTGTATGTGATGCATAGAATTCCTAAATTTCGTGATATTGTGGCTTTTATTGATCATTTATGGTGATTGCACAGTTTCTATAGTTGCAAAATCGAGTGTTGTGTGTATTTTAATGTGATTGTGGCCGCAAAACTGATGTCTGTGTGAGATTCGTCTAGCGATACCCGGAGGAAGTGTATGAACAAGTGATAGTGGGTATAGCTAGAAAATGATGGTTTGATTTAAAACATAAAGCTTACCAATTGCCTGCAGACTGCTTGTTGCAATCGGCATGACCCACTTTTTGACAGTTCCCGTGGTATTGCATGAGATAAGAGTCAACAATATGCTGATCATTATCTCGAACACAATTACATCAATATGTTCATAGACCATTTCAACCTTGCATGTGTCGATCATAACGAAAAACAAATCGTTTTTGCACAACCAAACGAGCAGACGGACAATCACTGGTACAAATAGCTGGATTATGCCGCAGCCAATTGCGGTCATTCGGCTAAAAATGAGAAATTTCCGTTTGTTCATTGATGCAAAAGGTCATAAACATACGTAATTTCACGGCTTCTGAACTTTGTGATTATGTCTATCGGATTTGCTGCTACTCCACCATTGACGTGTGCAAAGATAACTTGAATGATGATACTGTAGATGTATAAGACCCCAGAGTTTGTATGATACTTGACGACACCAAGTTGAAGTGCGATGATACTGGCTTGTAGGCCATTGATCATCTCGAGACGCCATAGAGTAACGGACTCCGTGGCCGTACTATTCTTCAGTAAGTAACGTAACCCAGCACAAAACGCCAGCACAACGCCTATGATACACGTAGGGACACACAACAGGCCGAAAGCGTGCCAGAGAGCATCACCGGAATGACCGAAACCGAAATCGGCCGCGTTGCCCAAAAATAGGGACATACTGATCACAGTGGTCTGAAAATAGGCAATGAAATATTCCTTTAACTTAAATAGCATGTTCAAAAGAATAGACAGTATATAATTAGGAAAAGTGACTGTAAGCGATGACACAGAGTAAAGATGTTACCGCAATCTCATTTATTGAACAAATAAAGATACCTTTCATACGATTTTTGAACACATTGATACGCAATACAAGCTAGAAAAGGGGAATTTTGTCGATTTCTTCGATGGCAGTCGTTTTTCAAGCGGCAGAGAAGTTCACTTCTTCTCGGGAGATGCTTTTTTCTTGGTGACACCGCCTTTGATGATTGCCGTTGGCACTGGGGAGGCACGCTTCTTCTTGGGCCATAATAAACAAAAGATTCGGTCTTTTTGGGAGCGGAATCAGTTATTGGAAGCGTGGCATTCAAATCATTTGGGTTCGGCAAGGGGCATGTGGCGGCTCGGGACTTACTTTTGTGAACATTCCTGGAACACACATCCATTTACCTCAAGTACAGTAACCAAAAACGACCAACCTCCACAAATCTCTTGATGCTTCTTCCAGGAAAAGTCGCTCGGACACGGTGCCCGATCTTCGAGAACATCCTTATCTGACGAGACTTCATACGGCACT
>KB455460.1:297458-321927 GCA_000341325.1 Panagrellus redivivus | reverse complement strand
ATTTGGATGTCAAAAAATCGGGGGTCGGCCCCCCTAAAAAACCTCGCGAATGGCCTCTTAATTAATACGGCTGATGGAAGACATTTTTCACTTGGTGTTAGTGCAGTATATAAGCGTATTCTGAAAGCATCGCGCTACAGCAAATTCGTGACTTGGAAAAACAGTAAATTTTATTACAAATAACAAAATTTTATTATGACCTTGAGATTCCGCATCAAAAGTAGTCGTTATAAAGTGAAAAGTAAAAAAGTCATTTTAAATTTTAGATTACTACAACAAAAAAGTAACAATAGAAGAGATAACGAATGCGAAAATAACTAAAAGCAAAGAAGAAGAATGTGTGTTGCCAGAATTGATCGTCGTCGTTTCGATTAATGGTGTTTGTGTTGGCGTCTGAGTTGTTGGCGATGCCGATGTTGCAGCTGTTGGAGTTACTGACGTCTGAGCTGTTGGAGCTACTGGCGCCTGAGATGTCGGGAAATCCGGCGTCTGAGATGATGAGGATTCCGGCATTTGAGTTGTGGTAGTCGTTAATATCTGCGCAGGTTTCGGTGTTGCATCAAAGTTTGCCGTCGCATTGTAATTAGTGACAGAGTTGATAAAATTTGTAATCATCTGAAGTGATTGACCTTGTCGATCATTGGGCACAAAGTGCCCGGAACCTTTGACAGTCACAACATCAAGCGTAAAATTTGCCTCTCCACTGGCTGTGTCATAACTGGTGTAATACGGCTGATGGAAACCGGCCAATTGGTTGCGGAATAGCCAGGGTTGGCGTTTCAGAACCTGAAAACCTACCGAATATAACGTATAATTCACAAAGTTATAAAATTGCAAACCGTTAAATTAGTGTTTTGCGCGATATTATCAAAATGCCATGCATCGCCAAGGAAGTTGCAAACAGTGTCAACATCACCATTGTAAATCAGAATCCGAAAATCTTTTACGTATTCATTGGGGTCCGTGGCAATTTTGATAATTTCCACGAAAAGGTCATATGTGTCTACGTATTTTACATGATAATTTTCATTGAGCGGGTAGTTACAGCCGCTCCATTTGCCCTTCCATTCAGGATCAACGTGAAACGCTTTCAGGACTTCTGGTTTCCTCAAATAGACTCGGGCTGAGAGGCCATTGTAGCATGGGTATCCATCTTGGTTGTCCGTAGAATCTTCGTATAAAATATTTGCTGTGATGTTTTCACTGGGTTGCATCGGCGTTTTCAGGAGACCTTTGTTGATAAACTTCTTAGTGTTGGTTAAATAATCGGATAAATAGCAGTCCTGATAAAAGTTGTACGCATCATAGATATCTTGGTCCAAATTCAAGACTTCTAAAACCTTCTTTCCACAGTAATCTTTAGAACCATTAAAATAAGTTGCATCGAAATGGGATGCAAAATCGCAGTAATCAACGTCTCCGACCTCTCCGGTTCCATTCACGATACAGCAGTTTTCCTTCAAGTCACGCCACTCGTACAGACCGAAGGCACCGTGATAGCTCGACCAAAGAACCAAGGCATTTGTGAGGTTCTGAATGTTGCTATAACCATTGCCAATGGCAATTCCACCAAAATTTTGGTTCGGAAAAGAGTCATTTTTGATGCTGTGAAGAACGTTCTGCGTAACTGTAGGAATGTAGATACCCGCATAGGACTCTCCAGAAATGAACCATCGAGAACTGTTGTATCTCGGCTGGACACGGTCAAAGAAATCGGCGAGAGCATCGTGATTTTGCTGAGCCGTGAGGTCATCGCCGACGGTGTAGGATGAAGGGTCTTCGGTATCGTATGAAAAGCCGACCCCAATGGGGGAGTCGATCGCAAGGACGTTGGCATTCTGGAATTTTAGGTTTTCAAACATCACGAACTAATAAGGCTAAAATACCTTATTCCAGGCATAGATATTTTCATAAACTGTAGCACCATCTTTATAAACGTAGAATGGGCCCAATTCTTCAAATAGACCTCCAACAGACGAACAACCTGGGCCACCGTTAAACCAAACAATTAACGGGTCAGTGCTTGCGTTTCCGGATTGACTTTCGACTAGCCTGTAAACAATAATCACCAAAATATGCCAATAAAACAAAAGTCAAGTCCAACAACGCACCAATAAAAAAACTTCCAAGTCCCATTTTTGCCAGCATTCAAATACCCCGAATACTGATCAAAGTTTACCTCAAAGTTAACCCCTGGTAGTGCCGTAATCTTGTCATTGTCACCAATGGCACTCACTGTCGATATCGTAGTCCCGATCAATATTAATGCCAGCGGCAATCGCAGGATGTCGACCGTCCGCGACATGCTTAGTACAAGCTACTAATAACACGTTCAATATATCAGCAAAAAAAGCGCGACTGTAGACCAAAGTTTTCCTCACACTTATGTTATCATCCTATCAGTAACCCATAATTGACTTTCTTTTCTGCAGTTACAAGTTGTTAATCTTTTAAGGCGCCCAATTAATTCAACGGAAATTTGGAAGGCTTCAAAACTGTAGGTAAAATGTGGTAGGGTTTTTCTTGAGCAACACGATAAGTAATCACGGTTGTAGTGAACTCTTGTGCTACTCGCAGAGTGATAAGGACTTTTAGTGCAACTATGATGCGGTTTTAACTTATGTAGGTTGTTGATCTTTTGAGGCGCGCCAATTAATTCGACGGAAGTATCGATAGCGTCAGTGTTGGACTCACGGATGATACCATTTTGTTAACGTGTTGTAGTTCACGGCAGCACAATGTTGAAACTAAAACGCAATGTACATGATAAAAACGTAGATGTGATTGTTCATCTTTGCCAGTTGTAATGTTTCGGACCCAAATGAAAGGCTTTCTCGTTGTAGCGCTTTGTTTTGGCTTTGCCTATGCGGCATTGTTGCCACTGGCTGGCTTTTATAATGGAAAGCCTCTTCGTCGTTTTATGGATACCATCTATGGCGCCAATACAGTAAACTGTGCAGCGGATGTTGTGCAACACAATTTCACTCAAATTGTTGATCACTTTTCGGATTCTGACAACCGCACTTGGAATCAGCGTCTTCTAGTGAATGATGTTTATTTTAACTACACTACAGATTCACCTGTTATTTTCATCCAAATCGGGGGCGAAGATACAGCTTCCATTGTATGGACATGTTGGACCAATTTAACTTACATCAGTTTGGCTGTTCAACACGGAGCTCTTGTGCTTCAACTTGAACATCGTTTCTTCGGATACAGTTATCCTCTCTGGACTGAAGATGGTCTCGCTGACATGTCCACTGAAGCCCTCAAATTGCTTACATCTCAACAAGCTCTTGCTGATTTAGCCAACTTTATAATGTCATTCAATGAACAACATAAATTAGTCAATCCTCGATGGGTCGTTTTTGGTGGTTCCTATCCTGGATCGCTTTGTGCTTGGTTCCGAGCCCAGTATCCCAATCTTTCTGTTGGCGGTATCTGCAGTTCTGCTCCACTCTGGGCAAAGGTCGACTTTTATGGTAAAACAACTTTTCGATAGCCTTTTATTCATTGTATAATAATCTTTCATCTTCAGAGTATGCACAAGTTATGGAATACGCGATCGAAGATTACAGTCCTGTCTGCAAGGAAGGTATCAAGAAAGGTTTTGCTATTGCTGAGGAGTACATCTACACAGATGAAGGGCGTCAAGCTTTAAATACTATCTTTAAGTAAGACATACGACTTTTTTATTTACATTAATTCTAAATTCTACTTATTTCAAGTATTGACCCTCCTCTCGAGCCAAATAACTCGACAAATTACGAACTTGATGTTCATAACTTTATGGCCACATTGTTCAGCTCATTCCAGGGCATTATTCAGTATACTTTTGATGGAAGAGTAGGGTTTTTTTACTTTTTTAGTCGTATCTTAGTTAGCAGTTTGATGGTGTTTTTAGAACAACGATACTATCAACGGCTACGGTCTGACGGGTTTGTGCGAAAACGTCCTTGGTGATTTGAACATTACTGCTAATGGAACCGTTGAATTTAACTTTAACGGCACTATTAATTCAACTGACCACGTCTACTTGCAACTTATTGCCGATGTTGTCTTTTGGTCCTTAAAGGTTGAAAGTGGCGACCCTGACCGTATCCTTGAAAACAATTATACCGACTCTTTGAGTTATTTAACTCGCACTACTTACAATGTTAACAATGATTATGATCGTGACGTTTCCGCTGGACGCGGATGGATGTGGCTGAGCTGTGGTATGGCCCTTGGCTGGCTTCAAGTATGTCACTTTTCAACTAATTCTTAAAATTTTGCGTTTTCTAGACGACTGAAGGCGGTGAAGGCATGTTCGGAACAGCAGTGCCTTTGAACTACTATCTCAAAATGTGCTATGACATTTTTGGCAACCCTATTAACACGACCTACATTACCACCAAGGTTGCCGAGTCAGTCGATTACTTCAAAAATCCTTGGAACTACACCGCGACCAATGTTGTTTTGCCCAACGGCGCCTATGATCCGTGGAGCGCTTTGGGATCTTATGTCACTAATAATGCCTCCCATCAGATTTCTGTGCTTATTCCTGGTAAGGTTATGTTGTTGAAAACTTAAATTAAAATTGTTTAATTTCAGCGGCGGCTCATTGCTCTGATATGTATCCATCGCGTGATGGTGAGCCGAAAGCATTGAATGCTACACGTACGCTGATTGCTCGTGAAGTTGCTTATTACCTTACTCAAACGCCGCAATCGTCGACATCGCAGACGCCGCTATATTCAACATCTCAGGCGCCAGTAGCTCCGACAGCTCAGATGTCAGTAACTCCAACAGCTGCAACATCGGCATCGCCAACACAAACACCATTAATCGAAACGACGACGCCCAATTCTGGCAACACACATTCTCTGCTTTTAGTTACTTTCGCATTCGTTATCTCTCCTATTGTTACTTTTCTGTTGTAGAAATAGAAATATTGTAAAGTCTTAATGGTCCAACATGTCCACACAATAGAAGCTGTATCCTCGCCCCCGATCAGGATGAAAATCACGGGTTTAGTTTAAGTATCGTTCCCTAAATAGAAGCCACTGATTCTCAGCGCGCTTGTCAGAATCCGAAAAGTGATCAACAATTTGAGTGAAATTGTATTGCAGAACATCCGCTGCACAGTTTGCTGTATTGGCGCCACAGATAGTATCTCATAGCTTCTCTCCTCTAACGTTTCAGCATTGTGAACAACAAGATAACAAAATGATGTTATCACTTACCGTGAGTCTGACATCAATACTTCCGTAGAATTAATTGGCGCATCAAAAGATTAACAGCCTACAAAAGTTGAAAACGCATCAATGCTACACTAAAAGTCGTTATCACAGAGTTGCATGCTTCCAGCTGGCAAAGGTGCACAATCAAATTTATGTTTCACTTATTAAACACTAGTTAAAATTAGGCAACAAAAGCGAGAAACGCCGCAAAACAGAAAGCTAAAAGATTCGCAATAGTAGTTCCTGCGACGGCATTGTGAGTAGTTGTCTCGATCGTGTAGGTGATTGGAGTGTTGGCAGTTTCCGTCACCACAGACGTGCCTGCCTCCATCCCGATGGATGTACTTGTGTCCGGCACGATGGATGTGCCTGCGGCGACACTATGAGTAGTTGTCTGGATTGGGGTGGTTGTTGGGATTGTTGGAATGCTTTCTCCCCAGGGGTACTGTCCAAAAATGTAGGAACAATTTTGGGGGTTGAAACTGGTCAGAACTTCGGGGAGCTCAGTTTGTGCAAACGGGCAGGCAGTTGAGGTAGGGTTCAGCCAGCATTTAAAGATTTCAACAACCTTAAACATATATCATTCATTATTATTTAAAAACCCATCCAAATACCTGAAATCGCAAATTGATAACACTCGGCGGATCGCAAGTGTTAGGTTGACGCATATCAAGATGATGCGCACTGGAAGCGATACGGTAGTTGTAGATTCCGCGGTTGTTGGCATTGGAGATGCCAGGAGTGTTTTCGTTGACACCGGCGCTTGACCAGGGATCCAGAATGCCATTGCTAAATACCATTTAAAAAATGGAATTTTGGTCATAAAAACTTACGTAAAAATAATATTGCTCGCACTAGTGAAATCCCATCCATACATATCTCGAATTGCATTCAGTCGAATGAAATCCTTGTTCCAACCGACGGTGCCATAAATTTTGTTACAGTAGTTGCTCTGCCAATCAATGAATGTAGTTGCATTGCAAATCGAATCGAAGAAGTCATTCGGCGGCCCCAAGGCACACATTGCGATAATGACTTCGGTACATTCCTGGAAATCCCATCCATCTGGATTACCTGACAAGGGAATCGTGGAGGGATAACATTTCGAAATATCGAAACACGTAGTTTGGACTTCGCCGGAGTAATTGTAGTACACGTTGACCGCATCCAACAGAGAGTACAACAACAAATCATTATCCGTGGTGTTCACTGCAGGTTCAAGGCGTTCACAGGCTTGCTTAACAGGAAAACCAGGCATATCCTCCAAGAAGTTCGTCGGATATGGGTAATCTGTCATAGCCATGTACTCAAAGCCTTGTTGGATGTAAAGTTTGAGGTCGGTGGCCGTGTAGTTATCACCGGGCAAACCGATTACTGTATTCTCATCGATTCGGAAGATTGTATTCAATTTCTCGACACCTTCGACCGTCTGACCAAGTTTAGTGATGGTTTGGAATGCGGTGTCAATGGTTTCACTGTCACAGCCTGAGGACAAGTAGGTGCGTTTCACGACAGCGTCGAATGCACCGACATCGATGCCGCCACCGTTGAAGTAGATTGCAGGAGCAGAGGAAGCCCAGGCACTAAAAAAATATAAAACAATCATGCGTTAGAGAAGTTTTAAAATGTTAAAAAATTATTTTTGGTGTTTTCGTGGTAAGACAATTTTTGGGGGTACATGGCCTTACACAAGTGTAAGCGTGTAATTTGCTTATTTTATTATTTCTGCAATCGAATTGCGTTAACGTTGTCACAAAAGCTCAAAAAAGTGTTTTCGGGTGTTTTCGTGGCGAGATTTTTTCGGAGGAACACGGTTTTACACTAGTGTATGCGGGTAACTTTTGCGTTTTATCTACTTTTTGCCCTAAAAACTCACCCAACAGTCAAAGTAGGATACTTCAAGCGAAACCATGTAGCCAGCATACCACCATAACTACCACCAAAGACAATAACTTTCGTGTCATTGGGGAAGCTGTACTTCTCTTTGTAGTACGGTAGGAACATGGCGTAATCCGCCAAAGCCTGTTCACTCGTCAAGTAACCCAATTCAGAGATCTTTGCCCATGATGCATTGTTGGGGAACGGCATGCTCTCACCGTAGTAGCGATGCTCGGCAAAGACGATGGATGCGTTGAATTGAGGGGCAAGGTCGAACATGATGCCAGTGTTGGTGGCGAAGCCTTCAATGGCACCCTCATTTCCGGCGTAGAAGAAGATGGGGCCTCCGGGTTGGTAGGAGTCTTCGTTGTGGAGGTATCTGGAGGGGAATGAGTTGTGTTGGTGAAAGTACAGTAAACTTTGGGGGTCAAAAACGTGGAAAAGGCTTACTTTAGCTTGAAAGTTTCTGTTCGGGTGTAGGAAAAGTGGTCAACAGGGAAGATTGGTTCTGTCCAATCAGTCTTGTACTTGTAGGTAGGGTCATTAGCTGCCTCAGAAACGACGAAACTATCACTATGCCGATGCGGATCGCGAAGATGGCCTCGGCCCGCGATGGCAGCCCCGAAACAGACAAGGACCACAGCCAATCTCAACATGTTCTGCGTATGAATGGATTTAGCTGCACAACTTTCTTCCCTAACATACTTGCTATCACTTTTTTAATCGCCTTCCACCCCACTGATAACCCTTTCCTTGCATTCTTGTATGTACACACCTTACTTTTTACGCTATTCATAGCCAATCAGACCGACAACAAACAAAAAGTACATACAAAAAACCAAAAAAGTGTACAAAAAAGGTGCAAAATTTCACAACATGAGTGATCGCTTAAAAAATATCATCAATAGCAGGGTCATAATATGACGCATCAGCAGGTATTTCATCGCTTTCCGCTTCTCGGATGACGCTCATCGTCTGGGCCACGTCATTTTTGATCGTGTCTCGCAGGGTTTCCACGACTTCGACCGGCAGCCAGCCATTTACTGGATGGCATTCCGAAACGACGGAGGTGAGATCTGTTTTGAGGACTTCTTCGGCGACGGGCAACTTGATATCCATGACACAGTACCACATTTGTCTGGCGTGTGGGATGACTCCTGAAGGCCATTAAAAGAGGTCGTTAAAACGGTCAATGATAAGGTTCAAAAGAAGCAAAGTTCAAAGAAAAACTAACCCGACAAAAACCGATATTCAAAGATTTTCGAAGCATTTTGCGCCGATGCCGGGAGGTGGCTTGTCCGACCGGAAATTTTGAGGCGCATCTTTTCAGGGATGTGTTCATTGAATCGAAAGGCGACAGCGATGGTTTGATAAGCCTTGGCGGCGGGGTCCTTGCGAGGGTCGTAACCGAAGCGACACCAGCATCGTCCGAACGGGCCGCTGAGAACGTAGAAGGCAAATTTGGGGAGAATTGCTCTGTAAGTCGTTACTTAAGACATAAAATGACCAAAAAAATCTCAACTGACTTCAATAGCCCATCATCCAAGCCAGTTTCCGCCAACAAAGCCGGCCGCGTCCACATTGGCCTTTCATCAAACAGCCGTGTGAGGACATCATGTGGCTCTGCAGGCCGGAATCGAGCATTGACCTCTTCCACGGCTTCTGGTTTCGGATGCTCGGGGAAGGCTTCAGTGCCTTGGACGACCCAAGTTAGCGATTTCCGTTCAGGCCGACGGGACAGGACAACGAGATCGTTCGGATCGGCAGCGTCTTCACCGTTGGCACCGGGAGCGATCTCTTCGGGGGTCAGCATGCGGTTCATGGCCTTCGTATAACTGAAAACCCTTTTTTTCAACAAAATCTATCAAAAAAGCAAAAACTAACCGGCTAAACATAAACGGCGGCAAAAACTGACACAATCCAGCTTCCTCCTCGATAGCCGTTCGATCCCACCAACAAAGCGCATCCGTTAGATCCCTCGGGGCAAGCTTCGGCACAAGATCAACCATAGCATCAATATCTGGGGAAGTCTGGGCTATCGGAATGTATTGATGGTCAGCCAGGGAGTTGAAATGGTAGGCGACATTGACCTGGAACAATCTTCATATAAAATTTGGTTTCAAAAGCAACAAAACATCCTTATTAAAGGTTTAAAATACTCACCACTCCCAAACAAACAGTTCTCACAGCGCCAGTCCGCTTATTTCGTTCAAATTTCATAAGAAGTTGGACGGCATTCCTTCCCGACTTCGGGCGATCGTTAAAGATGCCAGCGTGGTACTCATTCTTCGGTTGGAGCTTTAATTGAAGCGGGCGTTTGTCGGTAATGGTCTGAAGGGACATAATTCAACAGTGAACCAAAAAAATATATAAAAAAACAGACCTTGTTGAAACCAGTTAGACCACCAATAGATTCCAGCGCCTTTTTCTCGTCCTGGATGATCATCGGGTGATAAATAATCTGATAGGCAGGTTGCTCAAGGGCAGCACGTCGCCTTTTATCGAATAGATGGGCGAAGGACATGTTTTGAAGCTGGGAAAGTTGTGAAACTGTGAAAGCGTGTTCGAAACTTATTGAACAAGCTGTGTGCGCGATTGGCAAAGTGTCCGGAATGGGTTGTTTTTGCGATAGAATTCAGTGGGAATTATGCGTCCGATGGGTGTTTATTGTTTATCGTTAACGTAACTGCTTGTTTTAACAGGAAATTAGAAACGCAAAAGGTAAAAGATAAAATTTACAAGTAGTTATTGTTTTTTGCATAGAAAAGCTGAAAATATAATGATCCTAGTGCTAATTTGCAACATGTAAAAATCCCCTCGAAAAATGTTTTTCCCCGACAACGGACTAACCAAGACATGAACGTTCTTTGAGTTTGCGCGCAATAGTGATTCAACTAGAATTGAAACCCCGTCCATTCGGTTCACTCCGTCCCCATTTCCGATTCTATTCTTTGTTCTGCTGATTCTATTCGTCGCTCCACATTGCTCTGCATCGACGTCGCTTATTTTCCTCCACAGCTACCATGCTGTCTAAGCCCATCATAAGCGTTTGCCGCCGGCTATCCACCCGTCATGGGATGTCCCACTTTCGGTACCCTCGCTCGAATCCCCATCCACTGCCATTCAAGACGACAACCCGTTTCGTCAATACCAATGCCGCCTTCGATCTTCATGGAGCCCGGAACCTCTCCTCGAGAGAGACTGTCGAAGCTGCCGAGTGGCACAAGTAAGTTTTTCCCTCACTTTCTATTGCATTTCGAAATCGAGTGGGTGTTTGACCACTGGTCAAGACGTTATCGATTTTCGTCATCATGTATGACACACGACTTATCGTTTGTGTTTTAGTGTCCCGACGGTCTCGACGACCTTTTTCCAATCATCGAATGGTCGTCCGTGCTATGGCGTGTACTGGGGCGTCGGTGATCAGGCCAATGCCGTCAAACAGTCCGCCATCGAAGGCGCTACCATTGCCACGGCATCGATTGAAGGCGTTCTCCTCGCGCTGAGGCAGGCTATCTACGACAAGAAGCTCGGCCGGGTCCGGATCATGACGACATCGACGTATGTGAGGAACATTGTCAATCGGTATCTCGCTAATTGGGAGGAAAATGGCTTCGTTAAAAACGATGGCCAGCCTGTCAAGAACAAGGAAGAACTTCGGGATCTCTCCAATCTCCTGCGATTGATCGATGCGAAGATAGAGTTGAGCTGTCAGACGACGGATGTCAAGATTCGGAACCTGCTGTCCAAGGATCAAAGTGCTCATGGTGTTACGGATGGTATTTCGCAGATGTATGACCCTGTTGCGCATGCTCACACGAAGAATATCGTCTTTGCGAGGGGCTTGCTTATCAAGGGAGAAGGATCCGGCAACAGTGCTTACAATATTGCCAGCTATGGTGTTCATTGGCGTGATGCGGCTCAGCACGATACCTGTGGGCGGTTTGCGCAGTTTCCGGTAACGCTTTTCCGTGCTCAGATGTTCGCCATTCTGGAAGCCCTTCAACAAGCAAAGGCCGACAACAAGACTGACATTTTGGTCGTCTGCGATTCTGCCATGTTCCTTCGGCACTACAACAAGGAGTGGAAGAAGAACGATGGCAGTGATGTTGCGAATGTCTTTTTGTACCGTAAGATTCGGGCGCTTAGCGATGAATTGCATGTAAGTTTCTTCTTTTAAGACTGTTTTGTACTTTCAAAGTTGATGTCTTTCAGGCCAAGTTCATGTACCTCGAAGAATCACCCGACCCAGACTTCCAAAGTGCAACCCTTCTCGCTCAAGACGGCCTCAGCCACCCAATTCTTCACGACAACAGCTTCCCAGACCAAGGCGTAAAGGAAGCCCGTTCCCGCAACTCCTGGTTCGTGACCTTCAAAGAAGACTACAAAAAACGTCTCGAAGCGACTGCGACCGAATGGGAGTCCGTTCCGACCGTTCATCTCATCATGACGACCCACAAGGCCCAAAAGTACTGTAGCATCTTCACGGAACCGGATTCTCTAGACAATACTATCACCAAGGTCAAACACCAGAACCTTTCAATTGTCAGACAGCTTAATGAAGTTCTCGAAAAAGCGATTGCTGATGGGGTTCCGCGGCTGATTGTTCGGACGACGGCTGATTTGTTGCCTTTTGTCATGGTGAGTCATTTACTTTGTTTTTTATTTATTTTAAAAGTCGCTTTTTAGGACTCCTATCTCCCCAAATGGACCAAAAACGGCTTCATCACGACGGCAGGTAAGCCAGTCCACGGCAAAGAGAACTACGTCAAGCTGGCCGAGCTCCTCGAGAAGATCGACCTCCGCGTTGAACCCTTCACTGAACCCATCACCGATGCCGACAAACAAGCCCTCGACTTTGCCAAGGAAATGGCCAATGAGATGGACATCAACGTCCCGGAATTGCAGAATGCTGATTAAATCAGACGATCAACTGTTGCAATATTTGTATAAAACTTCAATTAAGATTTTTTTGTTTTTGTTGCCATTACCATACTCTAAGAGTTTATTATACCCTGTTAATTTTGACTTACTCGTGCAGTGCGTCTTTTGCAAAATAAATTTCGTCTAGTTTTCTTTTCATTAAAAATTTTAAACAGGCGGGTAGACAGATTATGAAAGAGGGTTTTCATAATTTTGAATTTTAAAAAAGTTGATTAAAAATAAAAAATTGATTGTTTTATCAATAGCGGTTGACGGCCCCGTGGATGGAGCCGTGCTGTGGAAAACCGACGCACTGTCATGCAAAAGTATGGGTCTGTGCGTGCGCAAATTTGCAAAAACAGCAAGTCGCGGCCTGAGCAGAGCCATCGAATGAGCATAGGCTAGGTCTCGGCGGGAAAAGTGAGCCTCATAGAGAATGTCAACCGTCCGTCCTCACGAGTGTGTCGCTCGCGAGCGCTGCTGCTGTTCGTGGTTTACACTTTTGCGTTCAACGAACAATTCCCATTCGAATTCGCGTTCCTATTCGTATTCCTAGCCCTAGGCCCACTCATACTAGCCTAAATTCCTTTCATTCCAGGTAAATCCCACTAAAACACAGGCTGGATTGAACTAATTTGCGCTTCGCATCGGGGTCCACAGCTGACTACCGTTCCGTTCATTTCATTTCCGAAATGGGCCGAACCTGCCCGTTTTGCAGCTCTTCGGAGATTGACGAGGATCCATCCCGGGCCGATGTCGTGTGCATGAGCTGTGGCTCCGTCCTGGAGGAGAGTGCCATCGTCAGTGAGGTCACATTTCAAGAAAGGGCCGGCGGGCATGATATTGTTGGTGAGTTTTGGCTGTTTTCTTCCTTCAAACGGACCCAATATTGCATCATTCAACTTTTCCAACTTATTTTTGAAAGTTTTCAACCAATTTTTATATATTTCCAGGCCAATATGTCAGCCGCGATCGCCAACAGACCGGTCTCGTCGGCGTCCCGGGCCTCAGCCGCACCGAATCCCGCGAAGTTACGTATCAAAAAGGTCGCAAACTCATCCAGGAAGTGGCTAGTCAGTTACGCATTAATCAACATTGTATTGAGACTGCTTTTAACTTTTTCAAAATGTCTGTTTCACGGAATTTCACGCGAGGGCGACCGCGAAGCCATGTCGTTGCTGCTTGTTTATATATGACTTGTCGGCTGGAGAATACGTCGCATTTGTTGCTCGATTTTAGCGATGTTACACAGGTTTGTCAACTGATTTTCACTTCAATTTTGGGTATTTATCTTTAAAATTGCAGGTAAACGTCTACGAACTCGGCAAAACCCTCAGCAATCTGACACGCATTCTGAAAATCCAATTGCCGACGACGGACCCTTGCCTGTACGTCCTTCGTTTCGCCATTATGCTCGAATTCGGCGATAAACAAAAGGAGGTCGTTACGCTGGCGACGAGGATCGTTCAACGAATGAAACGTGATTGGATGGCTACGGGTCGGCGTCCGACAGGCCTTTGTGGCGCCGCTTTGCTCCTGGCTTCCCGGGCTTACGGCTTTTCGAGAAGCATCAGCGATGTCGTCAGAATTGTGCACATCAGTGACACTGTTGTGCGGAAACGGCTGGACGAATTCGCTTCGACGCCGTCTGGAGGCTTAACTATAGACGAATTTGCGAGCGTCGATTTGGAACACAGCGAGGATCCTCCGGCTTTCCAGGAAGCTCGACGTCGTGCGAGAGAGGAGAAGCGAAAGAAGGAAGAACGCGACGCCGAAGCTGCGACGAAGGAGTTGGCGCCGGTCCAGAAGGAGATTGAAAATGCGCTGAAGGCTAAGCTGAAGAAATCGCCCTATGGAAAGCTGATTGCTAGCAGTGTCGGAGAGGATGATGTCGATGAATTGTCGTCAAATATAGGCCAAATGGTCAGGGAAGAGATAATTGACAATGTCTATGAATACGCCGATGACGATTTCTACGATGATGATCCAGGTCCGAGTTCGAGTCGACGCATTGATTGTGGTCCTACTTTGGAGTTTCTTGGTGTCAAGCCGAATTCGAGTATTGATGAGAGCGTCGTTTCGGAGGATGAAGAGATTCTCGTCGATGATAACGACTTTGACGGTAAGTGTTTCACATTTTGGAAGGCTCCTGTGTTAAGTTAGCTATTTCAGACCTCGATGACAGTGAAATCGACTCCTACATACTCTCCGAATCCGAAGCCAAGCTCAAATCCCGCATCTGGATGAAACGCAACGGCCCACATCTCGTCGAAATGGAAAGGAAACGAAAGCTCCGTCAAGAAGAGGAGGAAGCCAAAGCCAAGGACCCCAATCGAAAGCGAAGGCCAGCCACACGGAAGCGCGACCCCATCAACGCCGCCAATCACAGCGATGCCATGGCTCAAGTCATCAAGGAGAAGAAGCTCTCGACAAAGATCAATTACGACGTCCTCGCTGAAATCGAGAACGGCACACTTGAAATCCTGGACGATGCCCCTCGACACGCTCACATGACGATGCCAAAGGTTCTAAAAGGCGAACAGATCGTAGAGCCATCCTCCCCGGCCCGCGAAGAAGAAGTTCCCGAGGCTCCAGCTGAATCCTCATCGCCACCGGAGAATCCCCTCGCCAATCTCCTGTCCCCAAAGCCAGCCTTCCGTCGCAAAAAGCAATCGGCCATGGCGGCCTGTCTCGCTGATGCTGCCGCCGCCCGTATGGCCAAAGCGAAGCGAGCTCTCGCTGCCGCAGGACCTCCGCCACCACTGTCACCCACGCCGAAACGGCAAAAACGGGATCAATCGCCTGTCAAATCGCCGCCATCTAATCCCGAGCCCCGCGTAACACGAAGTGCCGCGAAGTCAAAGGTCTAAAAGAACTGCCAGCTTGTTTGAACATACAATTTTAAGAACGCTAGTTGATTTTTGTTGTTTTTTCTCTGTGAAAACGTTGTTATTGTACCTGTTTGTTAACCTTTTTGAACTAACTTTGATACCACTCCATTGCTAATCTCAAACTTCCTACTTGAACTTGTCAACTTTATAGCCCTAATGTAACTTTCCCCATGAAATAACAGTCTTTTGCTACGAATAAAAACTATGAATGAATAAAACTAAACAAATTTGGTGGCGAGGGCGAGCACCTTGGCGAATTGGGCCTTGTCACGTTTGTCGAGAAGCGTCACAGGGACAGGGGCGAGGATACGGTTGCCGAGCGGGTTGCCTTCATCGTCCTGGAAGGTGGGATGATTGATGAAGCGGCGGTAAAAAGGTTGAAAAGCTTACCAGTAAGGCGATATTATTCGTATCAGTGCTCGGAACACCATGCTTCCGGTGCAAAACATGCGTATTCGCGCCGACGACGAAGGCTTTCCGCATTTCGCCCTTGATCGCGACGAGGACCTTGTCGCCAGCCGTCGCATGGGGCATGTGCTTCTGGCGTTGGCCCTGCTTGTAGACGTGGATGCAGTAGGCGAGTTTGCCGGACGTGTTGGCTTCCTTTCCGAGCGAAGAGTTGTCGACGACGAGGAGTCGGGTTCGGCGATGGATGCCAGGAATTGGGGGACGGCTTCGATGTTTGCTCAATTCGTACCTGAAAGGACCCAAATTCCTTCAAATCAACCCCATCACACATCCCAAAGACTTTCTAAGATTCATTGAACACCCTACATAAGCATTACAACCAACTATCAACAAAATCAACTAAACATAAAACGCTCCATTCCACTTTTTCGACTTCTTAATCTCCTCCTTCGCATTTTCATGCCCATAAGGACAGTGCCGGCACCCACTACCGCAACATTTTCCATTGTGAAGCAATTTGCTGACTGTCATCACAGTGTACTTCGTCTTGGGGTCGATATAGGTAAGCTTCCTATCCTTGACAGCGTTCTGATGCGCGATGTAGATGGTGCGCTCCTCGGAAGTGAGTTCGTCATAATTCTGCCAAGGGACTTCGCATTTTTTGATCGAATCCTCGAAGAGCACGTAATCAGCAACAAGCTCACCGCCCTTCCCGGGTACAAGACTGTACACCTTTTTCGTGGCCCTCGGCGGCGCAAAAACGGGAAAAGCGTCTTCTTTTCGGAGGCCGAGTTCCTGCGGGGTTGGCACCGTCTTCGAAACTTCGCTACTGGGGGCGGCTGTGGAAAGGCCCTGCTCGGGGGTGGGTTTTGACTGATTAGAATCCATGGACAGAGCGCGCGAGGCCCTGAAACGTGTGATAAAGTTAGAAGTTTCGCGGAAAATATATATAAAAATTGCGATTTGCGTGTCACACGTTTCAGAGCCGGGAAATGGAACGGAAAAACCCCAAATGGAAAGTAACTCACGCTGGTTGGGGATACCATCGACCCGAGGCAAACATTTTCGAGGTGTAGGAGCAAGTGGCGGGGCCGGAGAGCCGGCTTAGAAGGGTGTTCATGGTTGGATTACCTGGAAAATGAAAGTTGAGCTTTTTTGGGGTAAAAAATGGGTCAATAATGAAAGTGGGTATATAAAAAATGTTCAGCCTAGGCGGGGTAATCGATTGAGAAGACGGAAAGTTGAAAAAAAGGGGTGGAACACGTGAAAATCGGCGAGAAAGTTGAACTTTGATGAATCACGGTGAAGTTCCCGAAAAACAGCCATCAACTTGCAAAATGGTCCCGTATCGAAAATGTCGTGTCAATGGCTTTTCTCGGGCCGTTTGAATGTTCACAGACAGCCAGACGCACAGAAAGAAGTAAAAGAAAGAAATGCCTGTGCGTTCAAAAAGTGAAAGCAAAAGCCGCAGCTGTCAGCCGCCAACCAGCCAAGCAAAGAATGCACAAAAAGCACGCATCGCAGTTCGAACACAATTGAAATTTTTTCAAACGAAACCAACTTCCGGAGCCGTGCCCGCTTTTTGGCACTTCCCATGCCATCCCACTGGCCCTCAGGGCAAGGGTTTCGATTCTTCCGCCCGACCACACTCCCAGTTGCATATTTTTGGGAGTGGAAGGCACTTCAAAACGCACTCCTTTTCCACAGCCTACGCTTCATGTTTTTATTTCTTTTTTTGTCCCAAAAACGCTGCTTTTGCCCCAGGGCTTATCCCAACCAACATCCACATAGCCTTCTACCCGAGTTAAACGTGTTAACATCGAATTTGTGTCCGATTTGAACGCGTTTTCGTGTGCACTTGTGAAACGCCTGCGGCTGATCACACATTTGCCTCCTTTGTGGACCGCAAATACACCCAACAAACCCAGGACTAACATTTTGACATTCCCCAGCAATCAATGTTGCTTTCAGCGTGGTTTTGGTGTATTGAAATTGATTGGTGGCTTTGGTGATGCGCGAAACGTGTGTTTTTGTCGGTGTTTTGGCGATTTTGTATTGAAAAAGGACAAAATTGACGCATAAAAACCAGTTAAACGTGTCCGTTTTGTTTCACATCACTTTTTCGTTTTCCGTTGCCCCCTGATGACATGATTTTCACTTTAACGTCCGAGAACTAACCGCAATCACAACCGTGTCGTCAGGCGTGTTTCCGTTGCTCCCCTTTTTCGTGACGGCTGTGGCTGATTGAATTCTCGCTCACGGTTGCTCGCATTCATTTGGCAGATGATCCGACACCACCACAACGACGACGACCATTAGTACGACGACTCCGACCATAGAAAGCCGAAATGCAGCCGCGCATTCGTGAAATTCCGATCGAACGGGTGCCACCAGCATGGACGAATGGAGCTCCAACTGACCCTGGAAGACCGTCCGATGCCCGATACCGACCCGAGGTGACCATCATGCCCGGTGCAGTCTACTCCCCACCCTCGACGCTACCATCGAATCGAACTGTCTTCCCGCAGACGCAGAAACGGCACATCCGGCCCCACAATTTCCAGAATCAACAGCTTATCACTGGTGTGTCATAACAGTTGTCCGCTTTGTCCCTTGTGAATCACAGATCTCTTGAAAATGCTTCTTTTTATATATAACTTGCGCTAAACGTTGTTCCGTCCGCTTCGCTTTCGCTTTTTTCTAAACAGTCTGCAAGGCCGACGGCGGTATTGACTGAATTGAATTGCTCGCACATCCCAGCTCGACTGCTTTCACTTTTTTCATTTCGGATCAATAGCCGCGCTTTTAAACACCCCAATGGACTGATTCATGATTCAATTGCTTGAATTCCTATGCGCAACTTTCTCAAACCCACATTTGGTACCGTTGTTTTATATAAAATCGATTTCAGGCGACCCTATTCCTCGAACTTCGCCATCATCGACCCTATCGTATGGCCCAACCCCGAACAGCAGCATCAGTTCCTCGGCATCGCTGAGTTTTCGGAAGTTCCCGACGAGCCAGGACAGCCTTCGCCGACGGCAGCGATCACCCGAGGCTTCCGGAAGTGGATTTAAGACTGTTGCGACTTACGGATTAGCTGTGAGTTTCGCCTTTTTTGGCCGTTAAAGATCTATTTGCTCTTCATTACCCAAGGAAAGAGGCTTTCCACCGCCTCTAGCGTTTGAAATTTTATCTGATCCTATTGATTTGCGCAACGACAGCCTTCCATTTTGACGGTCAGCGTGCTTTTTTGGTTTATGTTTCATTCGTTTTTCCTTCCGCAAATTCGCTTTTTGATCCCATCCCGTGGCCGAACTGGGCTCCGTTTTCTCAGTCAGTTTGTAGCAATGCAATAGGCTGTGTAGATTGACGATCAATTTCGTGAATCATATATCTCTGCGAGTGCGCCTCCGGGCGGTTTAGGGCTTGTTTATAGACACTTTTGTTATGTTTTATCGCTTTACATGAATTCCCTTCCAGGACCAGCCACATTCGACCGCTTCGACTCCCTCCGGTGCCCCAACTCGCCATATATCCCCTCAACCGGTAGCTGCCTCATTTGTGGCGGAACCCCGTGGCACTCGATCCGGTTCATTACCGCATTCGAATCAAACATCACTTCTGCCGAGCCATTATTTACGGTATCGACCAGCTGCGGCTTTGCCGGTAATGCAGCCCGAATACCCAAGCCCGGTGCCCTCTTCGCGTGACAACAACCATCATAGCCATCATGTCCAAGCAGTTCCGGCCGAGATTGTCGCCACCGGGATGGAGGAGGATCCAGAAGTCGCCGCCGATAGGGCAGAACCGGATTACCACCTCGTAGAGAGTGGTTCTGACGTTCAACTCGCTCAAAGGGCGAATGTACCGGCCCCAGCGCCACGAGATGGCCGACCTTCAGCGTCAAATGGCCCAGAGACAGATATCCTGGATTCATCATGCAGTAGCAGCGACACCGAGGATGATGTTGTGAGGAATTGCGATGGTGAGAGTGATGGGAATGCACCGGGATTGAAATGTGAGTTTGAGCTTTTTCATCGTTACAAATTGATCCAATTATGGATTCTATGGCCTTCCATGCCAACAATTTTTGAAAAAAAAGTGTGCCATTTCAACCTTTTCCAACCCGGAAATCCAGCTTATCATTCACAACCTTTAAAAGCATACATAAAAAGGTCCCAATATGCAACATTTCCGTTCGCTTATCCTAGTCATAGTCATATTCATCGCCAATGTTTACCATAACAAAAGCGTCATCCGCAAATCTGCGCCACCTGCACCAGTTTCAAACGTTCTCACAAATCTCTTACAGTTGCTATTGAAAGGATTGTATCACTGAAAGACTCTTTTGTATTCAAACCAAACCCTGTGCCGTTCCAATGGCCTTTGGTTTGCGCTTGCGCTTGCGCTAATTTAATAATGTATCCGGCTTTTCTTGTTTTCATTCTATTACTCATATCAAAATAGTCTCGTCTTTTTTATCCGTCTGCTGGACAGTTCGGTTTTTAGACCTTATTAATCTGGTCTTTGTTGACTAACTGGCTCTGAGATTTTCATTTCTTAAGTATTTTCTATTTTTACCAAAACTTAATAGATTGTTTTCGCCACATTTTGACGGATGTAAGCCCCATGTTGCTGAACAATAGCCTCCAGTCGAGAATTACTATGTTCATTTGGTTCGATTTCCGTTGCTTTTTTCGGCACTTTGACTGGGCAAGTTTCTTTTTCTGGAAGCGGCCTTGTTTTTGGGGATGCGCTGTGACTGGCTTTTCACACTGACCACTACTTAAAAAATGCCGGCGGCCAGCTTGGGCTAGTGTTTCATTTTCATTGTTCCGCCTCGCGTGGGAGTAATCGGAGGCGTTGGAATCGACGTTTCTGGAAAGCTGGGACGGCTGCGACGACGTGATGGACTACAAAGTTGCCAAAGACGTCCAACTGTATTGCGTGTTTTCGGGTTACGGCACGCGACATTTACGGGGACAGGACCGTCCTACCCGTGGCTTGCTTTCTTTCTTCCACCCCATCTAATAGTTTCGTATTTATCAATCAAGTCCACGGGCGCCGGAAAACAGCTCCCCCCGAATTTCGACGTCAACGAACGACAACGTCCGCCGTTTTCCGGTCTTGCATTCTTAAAGACGTGCTCCTAACACGCGTGACTGTTGTAATCTCCACCAGCGTGGGCCTCCTTGGCTTGGCTTCATCATGAGCTGCTCCACAGTGACCGCCTCAAGTTCGTCGACAGCCGGCCCACAAGCTGCTGTTTCTTCTGCCAGAAGTCAACGACGATGGTTTTCATTGCTCGAGGGCACCCAGGAAGACTCATCCACAGAAGAAGATGATGATCCGACGATTGTCTATCGACCGAGGCCACCACTAACTGCTGCCACTGTCGGAAGGCCGACATCTCCAAGACCTGGGAGTCGGGCATCTGCTGACGCTGCCACTGACCAATCAGGAAAACGACCATCACTGCATTCATTGCAAGAACAAATGCGTCGAAAAGGGTCTATCGTGCTTCGGAAGTTGTCTTTGGCCGTGGAACCGCCACTGGGCTGCAATCCTGTCAGCAACGGACCCGTTGGTGTCGGACGGCACTTCAGAAAGCTATCTTTACAAGTTGCTAATGGCATTCAAGAACTATTGGATGAGAATGACGGTAAGTCGGAGCAGTTTTTGATCATTACCTTTTCAAAACTGAAAATATGTGCCAAAATGACTTCATACAGTTGACGTTCGTCACGATTGTACTGCTATCGTATTGCTTAACTTTACCAGAGTTGCGCCTTTCCAGGAATACCTGATGAAAAATGCATTTTTACGCCTTTCTCCCTCGAAATTTTGTATTCTTTTGTTATTTACCGACCATTGGAAGGTTTCTTTTGTCGCAGAAAATAGAACTTTCCGTTATCGAAGTAATGTTCTTTGATCCCCATCCCTATCGTCTTTACATTCGGCATAATGGTTCAGGAAGGTCATGTCAAGAGTTAGACATAATAGCCCGTCGGTATAGACAGACGTTAGTCACCATGTTTGTTGTTTTGGTTCTGTCTTTTCCGAAAGCTACCTATCATGTTAGAAAGACAGATTTTTGCAAATTTTGAATGGAATTTCAAATGACTAACGACACTAACTTCTTCCGTCTGTGATGTCGTAGCCGTGGACCGTCACAGGCAACAGTACAAATTCTTGACGGAAATGATACACCCGTTTTTCTCACGTAGGGGTAGTCAATGGTCCTCATGTTTACAGGGCACTTTTTCGGTTCCGTGTCGACCGTCTTCTCGTTGTTTTTGATGCATTTCATAGAGTGTTGAAGCCATTGTCGAGCAAGTTTGACCTTTTTTTGATGGTCTTCGTGTTCAGAAAACAGTATCTAATCTTCTTTAACTTTATTAATGGCCTCATTCCTCTCCATCTTTGATTAATGCGTCGCCCTTGCTTCTTCCGTCTTCGTTCTTCTATGTTATATTACATTCAATTGGCCACCACGGAATGAGCTCAGGACTCACTTACGTTTGTGTCATTCGTCAATGTCGAGAAGCCAGGGGCTTCGCGAAACATTCTTTTCATTTGCGCTTTCGGTCAATTTGGGCTTCATTATGCCTATTCACCACCCTTGCAACGGTTGACGGCTTTATCTATAGAAAGCGTGCATGGCATTTGTGTGGCTGGTGTGGAGTGTTGTCCGGATCTACGTGGCTATAATCGAGATGGAGAGTTCGCCTTTGAATCTTTTTACGCGCGGATTACATTTTGTTTGCGCATTTGGGCTCTCCTTGGCCGTTTTTGCTGATTAGAATGTGTATAATTTCATAGAAGTTTGTTTTTTTGTCTTTCGGTAGACAGATGTTTGTTGTTTTTTATAGCCTGTTTTCTTGATTGAGTATTGTTTTGCAGGCAATCTGTTTTTGAAATAGTTTTGCTTCGCTAATTTTGCTTTTTCTGGATTTTCGTTGAATCCAAATGTGTTCTGTTGCCCGTCTATCCGGAGTTACAACGTTTATCCCACACTTATCTTCGCATTACCATAGTGCAGCTGAATTATCGACGACCGCTTAAATAGAGCTGAAATAACTTTATTTCGAGACAGTCTCACGTGGCTGGGGGCTCTTCCCCGTGTTAGAAAACCCTCTAATTACATACATTTCTGGCAATGTCGATGAATAGGGCCCTTATTGACTGACACGTTGAGACGATGAAGTTTTTTGCCGCCGTTGACTCACAAGTTTGTTGTTATTCTCTCGAGATACCACCAGAACGTCGTCGACGGCCACGGCAAGTCAGAAATTTATTGGTTCGTCGTTTGGGATTGGATTAATTTTTGACATACAACGCCTAACGCAGTGGTGTCCCCACCAGTTTTGCCGGATATCCGTCATCTCTGCCCTCCTTCTTGCTTTGGCCAAGGAGCCAGGCTTGACTTGGCTCCTCAAATTAGTTATTAGTTAGTCTTTTGCGGTGTGCTGTCTCTGACTCCACTACCGTTCCCACGCGGTCGCACCAACCTCACCCCGTGAACCCCATCATGGTAATTGCATTTTTGTTCACTGCGCTTCATTCACGCTACCGGTGCCGAACACGAACACGACATAAAAGTTCAAATTCCCCCCACTCTAAAGAAAGCCTTTTCGACGTCCGAAAGTTGGCCATCTGCGTTGTTTCTACCTACACCTTCGCGCCGCTGACAAGGGCGACGTTTTTTGTTGTCGCCATAGCCACTCGGCCTGCTTACAGCCTCCCAAGCTTGCGATCCATATGTGTCGCTTTCTTTTTTGAAGCCACCATAGCACAGAAAAAGAAGCCAAAAAGAATCTTTTCAAAAAACTTTTGTAATGAATGCGTACCAGGAGGAACCACAGCGTCCATATCCACTTTTTTCCGTTTGCTTCTTGGCCTTCTTACCCTGCCCATTTCGACTTATGCCGGATTTCTGGGCCTTATTATCGCATATATTAGGCTATTTTTGGATGATGCTGAATTGAAAATTGAAATTCATTTTTTCCCTCTAGAAGAGTGTAGAATTTCTGTCTTCTTTTGACCTAACAATCTCCGTCTATCAGGACATATGGCTTCCAACAAATGTGTTAATATTTCAACAGCAAATGTAAATGTAGGAAGACTTACTTTTCCATTTCAAGAACATCCGTTTTTTAACCCCATACTCTCACGGTTATGATCCAGTTAATCGTTTTGCTTAGCCGAAATTCTCTTCCGTCTTCTTCACTCCATTTTACTTACCTGAATTAATACTTTTCACAGTTGGCATGTTTACGTCGGCTTTCGAACTGTCACCAGACTGTACTTTGTGCTTATTCCCGACGGTTTGCTTGATTGAATAATACCCAATGTTCTCACTGTTAACTTATCAACAAATATCACTCTGAGAGCCGCGTCTACATTGAGCCAAGTTTTCAAATTAACATTTTTTCAAAAGTATGTTTTGAACTGTCTTCCCCTTTTGAGACGCGCAAAGTAGTTTCAAGCTTTTGAACGATGTTTGTACATAATGAAACTTTGTATTCTGGTCATGAATGTGCCTAGTAAAAGCGGCTCAAAGTTTGTTCATGTTTGAACTGCCTGCCATGCTGTCGAAGGTGGACGATGCATGCATTGCAACTCCGATGTGATGTGCATTGTCACATTTGTTGCAAGTAAGCGTCGCTATGGATGTCAAAGTGCCGCGTACTTTTGTTGTTTTTCGAATAAGTCCTAACTCGGTTTGTTGTCTTTATCCTGCACGCAAGATACGATCTTTAATATCACCGACGCCAAAACCTCACGCCCTCAATTATAATAATGCGAATTTTTATGATGACTGTTTTGTTTTTACTTAACTTTGCGATTCCTAACCATCCTATATCTTGCTCAACCGGAAAAATGACGCACTACTCGGCTCGATGATGTTTGAGATGCAGGTCTACCATAGTCATAGTCTTGGACATGCATTTCATGGTCTTTGTCAATTATCTCATTTGGCGACACCGCAGTGAGGCCTCGGAAGTCGCCCCAGCTCGGCCCCTACTTTGACGTTATTATGATTTTTGACATTTGCCGCCACTATGCCGGCTTATCTTTAGCTTTTTCGATTCTATTCAGTTTGCGTCTGTTTTGCGCAGATTTTCTCATTTGCCTTGGGGG
>KB455460.1:278132-297350 GCA_000341325.1 Panagrellus redivivus | reverse complement strand
GCGCGAATGAATACATAGCTTTGGGGTGGAAAAGAACTTTTTTGTTTCAATGTTCGTCAATAATTATGAGGTTTGAAATCGGTCTTTTTGTTTCGAGTCATCTTCAAAAGACGCAATCTGCATTTATATTGTTTTCAAAAGCGAGCGTCTTGTCTTCTTTACCGCAATCTTGCAAATTCAGGTGTTTGCGCAGTTTTTTGGCACTCTTATTATGCATGCCCTGTGGCTATTGAATGTAAGCGCCTTTCCAGTCGGATTCTGCGTGCCATGAGAGCCAATTGGCGAGTTATTGTTTGGCGCGAAAGGACCACCTTTTGCCCTCTATCTTGGTCCGATTTTTGGTTCTTTTGACGATGACAACCCCTGAGGGCATATATGGATATGAATTGAGGTAGTGGCCAGCTCGGAAGGAGCAATCTCGTCATTTCTGCTTTTTTCTGTCGTGTTCGCGCGTGTGCCTGAGAAGCTTGTCGTCGTATTCATGGAGTCCTTTTCTTTGCAGAATAGGTAGAAAAGAAAGACACGAAAAGCGGAGAGGGGCATTGATACGGACTCTTTGCTTCTTTGCACGGAACTGCGAAACATCGAAACCCTTTTAAGTGTCTCACGCTGCATCATCTGCGCGATTTCGGTAAACTGACGACGGCACCGTCATGCCTGTGTCGACGTTGCTCGCGACGGACCATGCCCTGTCGTCACGCGCGTCGACGACATCATTGCGTGCGAATGGAGGCAGCGAACAGCATCAGGAACATCGTGAAGCAACGTCAACGGTGTCTGGACCGGAGAGATTCCTGGGAAGTCGTGGATTGACTCGATTCTCGGCGTTGAATCGGAGTTTTAACAATGTGGCCAATATGGCGTCCGATTTGAAACGAAATCTGGAGAAGACAGCTGTAGAAGTCGCGAAAGCAGCGGTCAATGGTGGTGGTGAATCGCCGCCCGACAACACGCCTTCACCGTCGCCCCAGAGAATCGTCGTTTCGAGAAGACGCGTTCGACCGACGGCCCTGCGCCAGTCCGCGGCATCACTCAGTCACGATGACGACGAGAACGACGGAAATGAGCACGCGGAAAACATGCTCGTAACCCCATCGAAAGAATTTGTACGAGCATTGTCGCTTCGGGTGAAAACACAAGTCGCGGCGACACTGTCGGATCCACTGAGGTCGAAACAGGCCCATCACGTTTCGCCGTGCGATGAAGCATGCGGGACGTGTGCCCGATGTCAGGCTGCTGTGTGCACGCAAAGTTCAAATACCAAACTTAATGATCATAATCCGCTGACAAAGAGGGCTTCCATCAAAAAGCGTGTCGCTGATATTTCGAATCGGCTTCAATTTCCGAAATTTCTAGCCGATGCGCAAACATCACATGACCATGGTCATGATCATCATCTAATGAGCGACGGTAACCATTGCATTTTGAATATAGGGTCGGAAAAAGTTGAAATGGCACAAATCAAAATTCAAAAATGCCCTAAAAATCCTTATCAGTAGATTCAAATTTGCATTTCCAGACGATGCCCAATCAGTCGGCACTTCAAGCGACGAGATGGACGATCGAGAACTGCAGGAACTCATTGAACGTCAAACCATTGTCGAGAAGTATGAAGCCGGGCCGGAGGGCCATGATGTCGACCCCTGGGAGAATCCTGATTTTGAGCTGTATAAAGTCACCGATCGATATGGTTTTGTTCAGTGAGTTCAATCTACCCGTCTTTTTTGAAAAAATTCCTTAATTTTGAAAATTTCAGCAAAAATGAGACCGAAGCCGAAGCCCAGGCCCTCCAAAACCAGCGAAACCTCATCAAAAAGGAGCTTCAAAGGGAAGCCAAATGGCTACGCATGTTGCAGGAGTGGGACACGCGCCATCCTGCCAAACTTCCCGAACGAATTTGGAAAGGCGTCCCTGAAAAGCTGCGGTCCGTCGTGTGGCAACGAATGCTCGGAATCGACAAGTTTCGAAAAGACGCTGCCCCGAAGACCTATGAGGATCTGCTTATGCGTGCCAGGTTGTTGTCTATGGATATTCGACAGATTGATCTCGACATTAACCGAACTTATCGCGATCATTTGGCGTTTCGACGGAGATACGATAGCAAGTGAGTTGTTTTTGAGTGTTTTGGCAATATCTGGGACAAAGTACGAAAAAGTAAGATCATGGCGTCATGCAAAATGGGTGCTTTGTTCTATCCACATGAAGTGGATAAGACGCTACATTGCTTTGCGTCAATTGACTTGTTCTGTGCCCTCACATCTGTGAAGCGGATTACACTTTTGTTGGATTTGGAGCCAAAATGTTTTGAATTTGGCTTTGAAATTGCAAAAGTATTGACTACAATGAAGAATGGGATACAATTTTTTGGCATTTGTACTTTCTCGAACGCTTTTGGGTGACATTTGAAGTTGAATTTTCGTTTTGAGAACCAGGAAATTGCGTTTGATGCCAACTTTTTATCTAATTAGCCCTTATTAATGCAGACAACAATCGCTCTTCTCGGTGCTATCCGCCTACGCCATGTACAACACCGAAGTCGGCTACTGTCAGGGTATGAGCCAGATTGCGGGTCTCTTTTTGATGTACATGAATGAAGAGGACGCCTTCTGGTGCTTGCATTCATTAATGGTCAATCGCAAATATAGTATGCATGGTGAGTCCTCATTTTATAGTACTATTGTACCAACTGGAACATATTATCATAATGTTTCTAATAATCTAATTTGCAGGAATGTTCGCCCCCGGCTTTCCGAAGCTGCACCGATTCGAGCAACATTATGATCACGTGATGCAGAGGTATTTGCCGAAATTGCACAAGCATTTTGTGAGTCATTTTTCATTGAAAAGCAAGGAAGTGAGCCATTACTTACGTAGGTAAATTTCAGGATAGGGAAGGAGTTGTCCCGAGTTACCTGACGAAGTGGTGGTTCGGTTGCTTCCTGGATAGGGTTCCATTTGCTCTCGCTCTGCGCATCTGGGACGTGTTCCTCTACTACGGCGACAGCATCCTCATCGCGATGGCCTTCAACATCATGGATCTTCATCAGAGTAAGTGGGGTTGGCCTAATCTGGCTTTGTTGGTGATGTCATTGGGGTTTATCTGATGACTTTGTTGGATTTGGATTTGTTATTGCTTTACTTTATCACGTTGTTTTGCATTGCAGAAACCCTCAAAAAGCTACCCATGGAAAAGTGCCTAGACTTCATTCAGTCCGACCTCGCACGCGACTTTGGCTACAGCTTCGACCACACGATGCAGGCCCTGGAAAAGTGTTTGAAACGATTGCAGGTTGGTGAATGTTGAACTTTTGTCTTTGATCTTTTTGACAGCCCATCTGACGTTGCTCTCATTGACCTGTCAAATCTCTTTGCAGTCTGACAAAATGGCCCTCCCACCCCTCCCAGCCGATTCGAAACCCGAGCTCCCGACGAAGCAACTCGGCCCGGTGCTAACCCGGTCCATGGTCGACATTCGGATGGACATTTCCGAGGTCCAATCCCGAAGTTCTCGAGCTAACTGTGAGTCCTTTCGAAGATCCAACAAAAACCGATCAGTAGCGCCTCTCGCAGATCCGCCACCGATGCAACCATGAAAATTATTTACAAACTTTAACTGCCTTTAGTTGCTTTTCTTTTTTTGGTTTTATCTTTCTAATTTCTTCTAAGTTGTGTGCTATCTACACCTCTATTTATTTATTTCTTTATTTATTCTATCACTATTTTGCCAAATCACTTTTCTATTTTGTTCATCTTACCAACCATTACCAACTTTTGATCTCATCCTTAATCCCAATTATTTGTAATTTGCAATGATTTGAAAAATAAGTATGTCCCAGAGTGGCTCTTCTATTTGGTGATTGTATTGTACATTTGTGTTTCTTTCAAGCAGCTTTAACGAAAAATGACGGCAGGATTAACGATACGACGGCCCTCCTCCCACCGGATGCGCCACCTGAAGTTCGAAAGTTGTACTGGCACTTGTTTGCGAGCTATTACTACATGTACCTCGACGAACATCGCCGGAAGGAAGCTAAAAACTAACAAAAAAGCTAATTGTGTTGTTCTTGTGTTTAATTAAGTAAAGTTTTTAACAATTTTTTGTCAGTCGTTTCTGTCCAGATTGAGTTGGGTTTGACTTTGCTTCTTGTTGTCGGTGTCGGTGGTGTGTTTGGTCTTGGTAGTCACGGTGTAACAGTATCGTCCCTTTTCCAGCCGAGCTGAATCTCGCCGCTTCCCCGAACATGGTGAATAGCGACTTTGTGTTGCGGCGACGCCTGCCATCGCTGAAATTCATCGATGAGGAAGCTGCTTCCGATGACGAATGAATGGTCTTGGGTTACTGTAGTTGGTGACTGTGTTCTGTTTTCGTCGAAATTTTGTCAATCTGTCCGGTGACCGTTGCAAAGAGCCACTTTTACTTGTTTTGTAAAAGGTTTTCACGTTCATGTGTCTTCACGTTTCAATCATCACACTTTTGTTGCGTTTTTTCATTCTTTTTCAACCTAGTCAAATGCTGCCTAAACTTCTTGTCACTTCACTTTGGAAAGAGATTTGTTTGACACGCTTTTTTAATTTGTTTTATGCTCACAAGGTTTCACAATTTCATTTTCATTTCAAATTGGATTCAGTTAGAGGAAAAGTAAAGTACAGAGAGATCGGCATTGTTTCCATTGATAAGTATGCTTAATTTGATGTTCAGCGATCCACGGCAAGTCCCCAGCCGTGCGTCGACGCGGGAAGAATCCACCTTCCCCCTCGCCGGCGCCGAATCGTCGAGCGAAGCCACCGACGCCATCGCCACTGGTCAATGGCAACCATCCACATGCTAATGGCAATTCGCCGTCGTCGCCATCCAATGGGGAGGCTAATGGTCATGTTGAGGGTGGCCATTCCACTGAATTCCATCATTCAACTGGACTTCGGAAACCATTAGTTCCACTTAAGCCAGTCATCCCAGATTCCGATGGCTTCGTGCCGATGTCGCCCCGACGGAAGGACACGGGTACGAACGCGTCTCGAGCCAGCACGTATGACAATGTCCCACCGGCGACAGACCCGGCTAACGATGTCAATGTGTTCGGTTATGGGAGTCATTTCCGGACGGCTTCAGGTCGGTCTAATGACTTCCGTCATTCACGGGAAACTAGTGCCGATCGGGTCCGTCACGGCGCTAATAATGTGACCTATGTTGCCGTTGGGGACGATGAACCGCATATCCCGGTGCCGGATTATGATGGAGCATGTAAGTCGCCATTTTTCAACTTTCCGATGATTGATATCGCCTTTCAGTAACCGCAAACAGCCTAACCCGCTCCGAAAAGCTTGCCCGAACCGCGTCCGCCTACCAACATCGCCGTGTCCATGGAACTGCCGGCCCCGCTGCCGCCCCCGGACGTGCTCCCTCCCGATCCCCGAATCGTCAAGCTAATCACGCCAGTCTCAAACAACGATCCCCGCAACCGCCCACAAATCGCTACTACTTCGAAGCCGATCCACCAGGACGGATGCTCCCACAGGTACCGCCCGTTTCATCCAACATGCCCGGTGCCAATGCAGCGGCTCCTCCTCCCACCAGAAACAAAAACAGTTATCTCTAGCAGATGCTCCAATACATTTCACTTTCTTTCTTAATAACAGTAAACAGCGCCATAAATATTATGTGCGCCGTGCAAGCATTAACCATGAATGGCAGACTGATGTAACAAAACTTTTATTGAAATTCGGAATTTCAGTTTTTAGATTGTTAGGACTGTAACTTGTATTTTGTGACTCTTTATTTTGAAATTGCAACAGATTAATTGAATGAAATCTTTATTGTATGAACATTTTTGTCAGCGGGAAATGAATAAAACCGACAAAATACTGTACTCTTTGTGAAGGCAATACCGGATTTCGTTAATGTGTCAATCGCAAATAATTTGAAAATCAAGCCAAATAACGACACAAAACTTGGTATCATGAACCCTTGAAGGCGAATTCTAGATCCTAGCGGATTCAGAAGGCGTCAGACCCGAACTTCGTCATCTGCAGCGCTTATGAAAGTCAATTTTAACTGACCTCCCTCCCTCAAAGCCTGACAACAGTTTTACTAGCAGTTTATTTCGTACTTTTACAAACTTTTTACCATCGAGGTATGCAATTTGACATCTACCAGAACTTCACCTAACAAACTAATATTAAGCGATATATTAAAGGCTATTATCAAAGCACAGAATATAATTACGACCAACACCACGGTTAAGAATAGGATTGAGTGTTCACCCGGATAATGGTCCATGAAAACAACAACAACGTAAAGAATAAACAAGGAACATAACATTGGTAGCATCATTTTAATTTTACATGAAGAACAACTCTCTTTATCAATGAAATGCACTATCTGATGGCTACGAGTAACAAGCTTAAAAGTGTCGTAAATGTTGCAGCTTTCGTTTAATTGGTTTTTAAATTTTGGAGGAAAAGAATCCTCATGAAAGGAAAACCTAAAACGCAAACGTAAAAGTTAAAATAAGAATATAATTAAAGGAAATTATTTCAAGCACAAACATTCAACTTACTTGTAATCAATGCCACGAGCAAAACGGAGCATAAAGCGAACAACATCATTGTATTCTTTATGTTTCACTTCAACCTTACCCATAATACGGACCTTTTTTACTTTATCGTGTATTAAATGTTTTACTTGAGCCCAGCTAAATTGCCCATATATAACCAATCTGCTATATGATCTAATCATCAATGGTATCAGTCGATCGTAGCTTTCAGTTGATGTAAAATACAAAACTAGTGTGTCGTCAACGACAAAGGACTGATTTTTAGCAACAATTTCGTCCACAAGAATCACCGATTGCCAAGTCGGGTCAATTGTAAACGGGCTATCCGAAAAATATCTGATCCAATCAACGTCAAGAATGTGGATAAAGTTGTTTAACTCCTCTCTGGCAAATTTACAAACGTTTTTGTCATCTGTGATAAAAACCTTGTGTAAACATTCACGACGATGATGGCTGACAGTGCCTAAATCTGACCACGCAGTGCTGATTGTAGTAGAATTCGCTAAAGGGGAAAGTTGAATTAAACGACGTTTAAATGCGTACGGTAGATGTAGCAATGGCAAGTTATCGTTTTCGTATTCAATAAATGGCATGTTTCTAATTTAACAAATGAAAAAATAACAAATAGCAAAATGTAGCAAACAAGATGGAGGTCGACACTCAACGGTGTATGCCAAACAAGCTAGCAATGAACAAACGAGTACTTCTCGTGCCTTGGGCGGTATACTATAGTGCATGGATCAATATAACACCGTTTGAAATGCGCATTACCCAGGGTCGGTGTAAGCTTTTTACAAATTCTGTACTGCTCGTTCCGTGCGCAGACCTGCACAGGTTTCGCCAACAGGGGTTGCGCTTGGCAAAGGTCGCCACCATCGAAATGACTTATGCTTTTTTGACAAGTTTCTCGAGGGGGCTGTGAATCATTTTGTCTATTGATAAGTATGCTTAATTTAATGTTTAGCGACGGCAAGTCCCCAGCCGTGCGTCGACGCGGGAAGAATGCACCTTCGTCCGACGAAAACTATAACTTTTATTTTGTACTACATCTTTACTTTCAAATTGAAACAGATACTTTTTAAAACTTTTTATTGTATGAACATTTTTGTCAGCGGGAAAAGAATAAAACTGACAAAATACCGTAATCTTTGTGAAAGCAATACCGGATTTCGCAAATGTGTCAATCGAAAAAGGACGAAAGTAAGATCGAGGAATATTCAAAGGGTTTAGTAATATTGGATCGGTGAAGGAAAGGAAAATGGTTTTCGTGACGGGACCACCTCTAAGAAATTTTGATTTTTAAGTTATAAATTTTCGATCAACATTGTAAAAAGTTAGAATAAGCCAAAACGACAGAATTATAAACTTGGCCAAATCACACCGGGATGAAATATTAACCATAAAAAATGCCAGAAAACATCGAAAATTGCAGAAACAGTCATACGATGCATGAATGACACACAAAAGATCGAACGATGATTAATCTTAAACAGATCGACTGAAGGGGTGTTATTAAACGGATAGAAACAACAGGAATCATAAGGAGGTTTACATGGATAAGTATCGACGAACTCGTGATGGACAGCTGGATGGCCACTCTAGGGCGTTGAGCCAGAGGTGTGGGGGTGGAGCATCGGATTCGAAGAAGGACACAAACGGCGCCCAGATGGCTTGGCTTAGCGCGTTACGGTCCATATCGCCTTGATGGAAGGAGTACGCGAGTGAATGGTACTCCCAGAAGATTCGGGTAGACACGAAGTAGCCGAGGACGACGTCGATCGAGTAGTGTTTGCGAGCCAGAAGGATGCAGAACAGGGCTACGAAGGCGAGGAAGTTGTAGAAGTAACCTGAAACGGGTTATAATCGAAAACAAAAAATCAATCGATAATTTATTGACTTTTTCTGTCGGTACATAGTGTTCCCTATGTGGGTGTCATGGTGACATAGTGTTCCCCGGGCATTTTCACGCTTTTCCGGTCATTTTCTCACATTGTTCTTTTTAGATGTTTTGTTCATAAAATAATTTTACATCGTTTAAGCCAAAATGTGATCATATTTGAAAAACTTTTTTTTTCGGTTACTGTAGCAGGCCAACTCACCCAAATAAGTCATCCTTCTCGGCGTATAATGCCTGAACGTCATCATTGAAATGAAGAGCGTCAATGTATGTCCACTGACTATCAAATCGCCGCACAATATTCTTGGCCGTAGTTGTTCGATGCCTGCCGACCAGAAGATTTTGACCACTCTGTCCATGACGACGCCGAAGCCACCATCAGCCGATTGTGGGGCACAATAAGTGTTGACTGATGGCACTGGTACTTGAACTAGGAGAATACACATCGAACGGAAGATGTAGGAAAGGCCGACGCAGAACATAACGCGTCTACCGACGATCCATCGGTGTTGATGGCACACGATTACGATAAGGGCATTGGTCACCATGAAGAGCATGATGTACTCGACGATGACGATGGCTTCAGGGATCTCTGGGAAGTAGCGGAAGAAAATATCTGGGAGGGGCGCGATGCTTCGCGGGACATGGTCATGGATGTAGGCTAGGACGACTTCGTTGAGGAACCAGCCGATGCCCTGGAATTTGGAATTTGAGAAATTTAAATTTGTCATTGGGTTTGGTGATCATTGTAGGGTAGTTATAAAAGGGCGATTACGATAACACTAATCTATGCTCGTTTAACCCTCTTAAACTTCCCGAAAGATAACAGCCCCTTGACTACACTAGCAAATCGATGCTTCCAGAAAGCACCATTATAGACATATTTCGACGGACGTTTGCATAAAAAACCTACCACAGTAGCCAGCGCGTATACAACCTTAAATCTGTCGACTTCATATCTTTTTGGTGATGAGGGGACATCTTTGCTCGTCGTCGGCAAGAGATCTTTCATGTCTCCTGAAAGCCAATTAATAAGTTATTCACACTACTGAATCTTCATAAAAACCGCCGTCGCGCACTTTCGCAATGCTTACTATTTCATAGTATCACAAAGGATTACGGTAAGTGGTAAGGGACAACATACAGAAAGTACGTACGGTTCGCGGTTACCGGTAAAGGTCGAGGCTCAGCCATTTGTAACATCAGTATTTGGGATAAGTTTTTGATTATGGGTCCGATAAATGCGCCATTGGGTCAGTTCTGGAGGGTTAGTCAAATAACTATCCGTGTAAAAACAGGCCTCTGGGGAACGGATATTTGAATGGAAACAAAAAATGCATGATAGTGGTAAGTGACAGACAGAAACGGGGGTGAAAGTCCACATTAGGGCATCCTGGGTCATAATCAGGGCCTGAAAATGGACAACTTTTTTGCTCTAGGTGGAGTTTTATGGGAATGGGCCAGTAAAGTTCATTGATTGCGACGATATCAAAGTACGCGAGAGTTGACTAGGGATGGTTCATCTAAACAAATATCTGATTCAGAGTCAAAAATGATATTTGGGTTGAGGTTTGTGATTTGGAGGGAACATCATGACCACATTTATGAAAATCGGTTTTGACGTCGAAGTTTCGGGATGAAGCTATGACGAAAGCTTAAAACACAACCATGACCACCATGGTACTACAAAGCGAGTGCCTTTTTCGTGCCGCCAAAAAATTTGCGTTAAAAGAATGGAGGAACCCGACAAAAGGGTGGCCATGGATACGCCAGACATTCTGAAGCATGCTATTGTAAAACATTTTCGAAAAGCGTGCCCTTGGAAAAGCTTTTGTAGGTATACTAATGTGAGACATACATCAACAACATTGATGACGGTCATATGGAGGAGTGAAATGGGAACTTCGGGACTCACGGACAAGCTGAACTGACGCGAGAAACTGACATCGACTGATAAGGGCTGGCCACAATCGCGAGCAATGGTACGGATACACGAAAAGCACAACGCAATTGAAACGTGGATGAGTATTCGGAGTGTTGCTTACGCTTATAGTTAGCAAGACTGATTGATTCGGGAAAATTTGATTGGTTTCGAGATAAGACTTGAATGGCACCATGTCACCCGTGTAACCGGAAGTGCGACATGATGAGGAAATTTTTGTTTACTTTTTTTTCTTTAAAAAATTTGAATTTTGGAATTCCTTTTTCAAAATAAACTTTACGTTGCCCAAGTTACTAATATTTAGAACGCCATACAAATCTATCATTGTTTACAACAAAGAATCAAAAATAAACCACCGCACGTTGCAACAAAAATGTCATGCACATGCGACATGCGCCATGGACATGGTTACCGTTCATAAAGAGCTTTCAAAATTCACATTCCACAAAAACCACCCCAAATATGATCGATAGAACCATCCCGAGCACATGAATGGAATTCACAATCATGGGCGTGCCACAAAGTTAGGATTAGTCATGGTTCCGGTGGGTGTTGAACAGGTCCTCTTTTTAAACCCCGTGAAAGTCCCCCAAAACGTGAGGCCTAAAAAGTTCTCTTTTATTGACATCAAATCATATTTGATTCAAAGTCATTTCCGAAAAGTTTATTTGATTTTTACCACTCACTTCACTTTACTTGAAGAAAGTCCCCTTTGAACACTCCAAGTGTCAACAAACATTTCCTTTTACATCGTTTTTCTAACTTCTAACCGCAAATTTCCGTAAAAACAACCACCCATTTTGGAAGGGGTGGTAGTGGGTGGGAGAACATAAGTCAAAGTCAAACAGTCAGGGTTCACTTGAATCCAAGCTCTGTTTGAGCTTCTAAATCGATAAAAAGGTCATCAGGGCATTTCAAAAGGTACTATACCCCAAAATGGGGTGAATGACAGATAGCCGTCAGTTTTACGAGCTCAAAAATGTATAACATTTTCGGGCGGAGCTCATAAGCCGAGACGAAACGGGCTCAATGGGTCGAAACTTCAACGTCAAAAAGGTGGGTGTTTTCTGGGTTTTTCTATCATATAAATTTTTCAGCGGATTAGGGAAATTTGTTGTTTCGAAAGGGAATCCAATTTTCTATGAGATTGCGACATTGAACTACCTAATGGCATGCATGCCACACTGGCTTATACGGCACCTGAAAAGTAAAGTAGTGCATAGTCCGAAAGTGTAAGTGGAATGGGATAGAAAACAACAACATTATGATTATGTGTGCTCAAAAATAGGTAAAAAGTGGACACTTGCACACAGTAGCAAGAATTATTGCCACAAGTGCAGTTCTCAGGCCCTTAGGATTGCACGGCTACGGCACACACAAAACACAAGTCTAATGATCAACGCCAAAGGGAACTCTATTTGGGCCAGAAAGCTGCAAAAAACGTGAAAAACATGCTGGCATGCCGGAATGGCGTGTCCGCGGAGGTGTGCGGCATTCACAATAGGCAATCTGTTTTAATCTGTCTGCAAAAAAGGCGAACACAGAAACAGAAAAGTAATATCTCGAAATTACCCGTATCGAAATGGCCCAGTACTATGGTTAAGATTAAAACGGCTAATCCGTGGAGCCATAGAATATGCGAGCTCGTGTATGTCAAAACTTTCAATAAAGACAAAAAGGAAAGTACAACATAAAATTTTTGGTACTATGCATGCGTAATGATTGTATTGAAACCTTTTCGGTCGTTTTTTGAAGGTTACCGAAGACAACACTGATAAAACTCTGCCTAAAACTGGCCAAGGAAGCAACAACAACACGTCAAATCACGCCTGACTCATCGCAATGATTTCTGTAAGATATGTTTTTTGTTAGTTTTTACCTCCTCCCAAGTGTCGGAGATCAATACAGGTGCAACAGTTCAGCATCACCCCAGGACGTGTCAGGCCGGAAACGGGCCGAAGTGACTGACGTGCTTCAAACTTCTGGATGCAACGGGGATGGGGTGGTTGGTGTCAGAGGGCGGCTCCGGGGTTGCGCAAGCCGTTTTTTCTGTGTTCAAAGCTTGCGCTTCCCGACCGCTTTCGGGCCTATGTCAACAGAATGGCGGGTTTCCGGATGCTCCCACCAATCCTGAGCAAAGTCATCGATTATGATTGATTGAAAGGTGAAAGAGGGATGGAATAATGGTATTTAAGATTGCTTTATTGAATTGTGATCATGGGAGAGGTGGCTTATCAGTCCAATGCTCGAACGTTGAAAAGGAATATTGAACAAAGCATTCAAAGTGTGATTTCTCCGCCAGAACAGAATATAACCAATTTTCGTCTTTAAATTTCGTTAAAATCATTTGGTTCAATAATTCTTGAAAATGATATAAAGATCTAATGAAAACTGTCGTCAATATTAAAAAATAAATTTTACAAATCGGACCACCCACGACTACAATCACAAACAGCTTATCAAAAAATCCAATAAAAGTCCCAATTAGCTACCCATTCAAAATTCTTAACGAGCAGCCTCCCAGTCAATAAACCATATCATTATCAAAACGTTTTCCATGCTATCTCTACCAACATGAGACAACAATAACCCCCAGCCCAACTGTCTAAACAGAACCTCAAAAAGTAAAGCAGCACAAACTATACACGCAATTCATCACCTTGTTTCGATTTTGTGCTGAACTCTAATGTAAGCAGTAAGCTTGTAAATATAAATTGCATATGCAATGCAAAAACACCGTGTGCAGGTTGCAATTTACAAAACAACCTTTTTCTCGAATGCACAAAATTGCCCGTCAAGCACAAACCAATTGAAGACCAATTTCACGGAAAGTTCGAGTTAAATGACAAATGTAAACACAAGAAATGTGTACATTTAACGTTTTAACATAATAAAGTTCACTTGAAGGACCAAGGCAAGGAACAAGATTGTGTATTGGTCTGGATCGCGGGCCATATATTTAGAATCGGTCGGTGCGTGCGCGGATTGCTTTCTGTAGTTTCAAAAGACAGATGATAAGTAAGGATGGGACTGGGGTGAGGTAACGGAAACAGTCAGCCTGAAGGGATGGAGGCTTGAATAAACATGGGAATAGAGCATCACGTTTTTGGGAGCGTGCGCGACTTAAAAGTGAAAAAAGTGGTAGAAAAAGCTTGCCAGAGGACGAGAATAACTTATCCATGAAAAAAAGGGGGTAAAACTGGTTTATAAAGGAAGGTGAGAGGTTAAAGGGGTGCATTGTTGGGATAGGATAGGCCCTGGGGTGGAGAAAAGTCAACCTTAAACTTCGATCTTATTAGAAACATGTAAAAGTGAAGACATTTGGTAAATAGGGTTACATTGGAGTTTAAGGTTGACAAAATCTGTGTCTAAAATGACTGAAAACAGTAATTCCACCCTCAAACAAGCCATTACTGTAGTCGCAACCATCTAAATCACAGTAAAATGACGCGTAATCCCGATGTTAGCTAATGATATCCTCTGAATACCACCCAAATTCCGTGGGACCCACCGAAACAATACAGCCCCAGCTGTCCCATGGCTTGTTCATCTATCTCCATGCATTTGTGAAGCAGCATTTTTTCCCGTCGCTAGGGAAAGGTGAACGAACACGCTGCTTGCCTTGGAGGCATGCATTGTTTGCGCAGATTGCTCTCGAGACTGCCTGCTTCCAACCATCGAGGCTACCCGACTTTTAGGAGGCTTCTTCCGAGCGAGAGTCGCCTGAGACGGGCTAACGTTTGTCGATTAAGGGATAACACTTTCTTACAACACGGATATTGGCTAAGCTTAAGCTGATCAAAAAACGAAGACAAAAAGCTACATTGAATTGAAGATGCTACATCGCGCAGGCTACCGTATACCCAATTCGCATTTTGAACAAATTTCAAACTTTATAAAACAAAAAAGTGAAAAACCAAAACAAAATCTACAAAAGAGGGCACCAGTTAAACCAATTATAACCCGTAACGGCAACTTCTTTCCCTGTCAATGAGGCTATGTCGGGCAAACTGCGTAGTTCCTTCAGAGAGTGTGCCAATGAAAGTTCAGAAATTTTGGCAAATGCCTTGTCGACGGATTCAACATCTTTACTGGACACCTGTAAAACACTTATTAGACTAATTTAAGTTGAAAAGACATTCAAAACTCACATAAAAGAACGGCAAATTGCCCAGCTTCTTGCACACCTTTTTGATTTCGTAATCGGATACGGTCCTAAGATTCTCGGCATCCAACTTGTTGGCTAGAACGACAAAGGGGAAGTCGTTATCGTAGTTGACATCCGATCGGTATAGGAACTCTTCTTGCCAGTTTTCAAGATTGCTTAGGGATTTGTGGCGCGTGAGATCAAGGACGAGGACACAGCAATCAGCGCCGCGATAGTAGTTGTGAGCGATGGATCGGAAGCGTTCTTGGCCGGCAGTGTCCCAGATCTGGAAAGGAAGGTTGTTATGGACATTTTGTGGTGGCAAACTGTAATTTTAAGAAGGAAAAAAACAGTGAAAAAATTTTGTTGAACGCAATTGACACATTCGCACACAATGGAGCACTCAATAAGGAAACGTTATTAGCACGCGCGCACAACGAGAACGATAGGTTCAGCCTCCGCAAATGTGCGAACAGAAATTTACCGTTCATATATATAAAATTTCCATTTCGACAGCAGGATGAAAAAACTGACAGATAAGAAATCAAATCGTTATCGATAACCACAATTAAAGCACCCCAACAAAGAAAAAACCCAACTAACCTCAAGTTTCGCATCAGTTCCGCCGACAGTGACAGCTTTGGAAAGGATGTCCATACCGATGGTTTCAACGTGCCGATCCTTGAAGCGACGATTGACAAACTGCTCGACGAGGGAAGTCTTGCCGACCCCGGAATCGCCGAGGACAATCACTTTCAGAATCGGCTTTCGGAGAGATGGCGGAGAGGACATCATTGTGACGAAAACAGTGGTAATGCGGGTCGGTACAGGGCTGAAAGTGAACGAATGACGGGGTCTTTCAGGGGTTCTTGTGTGCAATATTCATTACAAAATCGATGACGGAGGCGGGTATGAGGTGTTTTTTCCTGTCGGAAAGTTTTATGAAATTGATTGTATCAAATAGTTCGGAAAGGGAGAGGAAATGCATTACACGATATTACAAATATGGATCTTTGCGGCATTTTGTAATGGCGCCGATGGGAACAAAATGATTGAAATGCGGATAGATGGGTGAAAAAATGCATTTGACAAGACCCGCTATTATGGCATGGCATTGATGAACGCCGACGAAAATAAGCGCGAAAAAGCTGAAAACGCATGGGAGTAAACAGTTCCCCCGGAAAGAAAGTTCTCCTTGCGGAACCCTTTCAAAAAAGAGAGTTGTGGCCGCACAGGCCATTCAACTTGCTTGTGTGTCCGTTCTTTTAAAAATCCGCGCAATGGGACCTTTTGTCCGCTGGAAATACCTTTGTAGTTTACTCCCTATCGGCATTCGTAAGTCACATTTTGCCAACAATCCGATCGTATTTCATAGATCCTTATCCGCCGAAGGCAACATGCAAATTTCATCCACTCACACTATCATTAACCAAAAATAAAATCTCAAGCCGCCGGCAGATCCCAATACCAATGTCGGAAGCCGGGACCACAACAAAAAAGCGCCTACGGTTGCCGCCTGTCAAGGATGTTTCGCTGTGCTGGGAGAACATCAAAGTACAAACAAAAGCTGGTCGACCCCTACTCAATGGCATCGACGGTGCCGCGCTTCCAGGGCAACTTGTGGCACTGATGGGTGCCAGTGGGGCCGGGAAGACGACGCTGTTGAACACGCTTCTGCATCGGAACCTGAAGGGCCTTCATGTCGAGGGCGATATACTTTTAGATGGTCGGCCCATCGTGAAGGGGTCTATTGGGTCCGTTTCGGCGTATGTCCAACAAGAGGATCTCTTCATCGGGACTTTGACAGTCCGAGAGCATCTGAATATCCAAGCCGATTTACGATTGCATAATAAGATGTCAGCGGCGGCGAGGAAAGAGCGAGTTGAAGCTGTGAGTTTCATAAAAAAACGCCATCTTTGACAAACGTCGATTCCAGGTCCTCCACGAAATTGGCCTAACCAACTCCCAATACAGTCGAATCGGTCTTGGCGGCGTCAAAAAAGGCATATCAGGCGGTGAAGCAAAACGACTTGCCTTCGCCGCAGAAATTCTATCAAATCCGGCCCTACTTTTCTGCGATGAACCCACGACAGGCTTGGATTCCTTCATGGCCCTCCAGGTCATCCACACTTTGAATCGAATGGCCGTCGACGGCAAAAGGACGATAGTATGCACGATCCATCAGCCAGCATCCGAGATTTACGAAATGTTTGACAAGGTTCTATTCCTTGCCCTCGGACGAGTGGCCTTTTTCGGCACGCCAGCCGAATCCCTCATATTTTTTAACAAAAGCGGCGTCCTTTTTCCGTCGCATTGCAATCCTGCTGACATTTTGATACACAATTTGGCTGTAATCCCGTTCAAGGAGGAGGAGTGTACGACAAAGATTACAAAAATTTGTGATAATGTAAGCCTATATCGAATTTACATCAATTAAAGACCATTTTTTTAGTTCCAAATAAGCTCCTACAACGAAGAAGTCCTAAAATGGCGCGCCGAGTGTAAAGCCCGTGTGAATGAAACTCTTTCCGGAAGAGGAAATGTGCCACTTCTACGCCGTCTGTGGGCACTTTTGAAACGTTCACTGATTGACACATTTCGAAATCCGTCATTAGCGAGGGCAAAAATTGTACAGAAGGCTGTTATGGGGCTTTTTATTGGATTACTGTACTTTCGGACTGATATGAATCAGGTTCGTTTTTACTTTTTAATGATAGAAAGTTGAAAAAAGCGTTTCAGGACGGTGTCCAAAGCTTCAAAGGCGCTCTTTTCTACTACATTTCCGAAATCACATATGCTACCGTATTCGGAATTCAGACCTTCATGCCAAATGACTTCCCTGTCGTAGCAAGAGAGCATCATGATGGGATCTATCCTGTGGGGATCTATTACACTGCTAAGGTTTGTTTGAAATTTTAAATCAGTCGATTTGGGGACATTATTGCCCCAAAGGACATAACGCCCGTTTTTGAAAAGCGACATTGCCAAAGTCAATAGATGCATTGTGCGGCTCCTGTCGTCCGTGTGTCTTTTTTCAAAAGGGGGACATAACGTCCTCCAATCTAAAAAATCAGTCATTTGTCGATTTCAGATTTTGTCTTACCTCCCCCTCTTCACCCTGGACGGCATGATAATGCTATCCATATCCTACTTCATGGTCGGCTTCGATCGCAACATCCTATCATTCCTCCGAACCATCGTCACCGGGGTCCTCATCGAATGGTCAGCAGCCAGTATGGGCCTCATGATATCAGCGGCTTCACCCTCGTATGCCATTGCTGTGTCCATCTCCGGCCCATTGTTGACAATGTTTTCACTCACCGGCGGCCTCTTCACAAATGTCGGTAAAATGTCGCCCTACGTTAGCTGGGTCCAATATTTATCATGGTTCCGCTACGGCTATGAAAGTTTCGTCATCAATCAGTTCCGGCACATCGAATCCATCCCCTGTGAAGATGCCTCAGGCAAGCCAACAACTGCATGCGAAAGTTCTGGTGGTCAAATCATTCGGAATCTATACTTCGATGAAGCCAATCTCTACTGGAATTGGGCCTACATGCTGATCTATATCTTATGTGCTTTCGTTATTGGGTACAGTGGGTTGTTGTTACGAACTAAATTAGCTCGGTGATTACTGTAATTATTTAAATAAAGTTTTTGTTTTGGTGAAAATGTATTTATTTTTCAATGTCAGTCAAAAAAACGTGATAAAATCAAGACGAAAGGCAAGAATGGAGGTCATTGATGGCGAGTTTTAATAATTATAAAATTTCCTTAAAGTTAAACTTCTGAGATGAGGCTGCTGCTTTGATGCGTGGGCGGACGGTAGTTCACAATGTCCGCTGAGATTTCACTACTTCTGGAGCTGTTGAGGCCGTTGGTGGCCAGGAAGGCCGCGTTGTTGTAGCTGATGGTGTGATCGACGTTGACTGGGGGCGTGGCTGGTGGGTTGGAGTCGCCGACGGCACTGAAATCATACCATTATCAAACAAAATCTAACTTTTTCAAGAGTTTGACTAACCTTTTGACCCCAAATGTGGTCGATTTTGGCGTATGCAAGCCACTGGCCTTTCCAGGATTCGGATTCTTCGAGAATCTTGTCTGATAGCTCGAACTTCCTCGAGTTTTCTCGACAAGAGCACTGCGGGTCAGACTCGGCTTGCGCTGTCTCACCGGCTTGGCGTTGTGCGACCAATGAGCCAGAGGGGGTCAAAAAAATTTTATAAACTACGAAATTACGATTTTTTCAATTTCTATCGTCACTGCTCGTCCCCGTTGTCGTGATTTGTCCTTAAATGATGGCTGCCGGCCCGTGAAGCATTGTAGCTGCAAGTCTGGTAAGGATTTCAAACAATAAATAGACTAATTTGACAATTTTAAAACCTTGGGGTTTTCCCGCGTCATTTACTTTCGACTTTATAGCTTCCATTCTTTCAGAAACCTCCCCCGTTTTCGCTCTACTTATATCAAACAGACGCCGCTGATCGTTTCTAGAGGAGGAATTTCCAGGAAAAAGCTACGTTTTTGAAATACCCTGTGACTCGTCAGAGAGCTATGCGACTGAGCTCTGATTCCCGTTTTCTTGAGTTTGAAAGGTCAGACACGCTTCTTAGATGTTCCTTATCACCAATACAGGCATGTCCGGTCAAAAAAAATATATGAATCCAGCCCCTTGTTT
>KB455460.1:244384-255993 GCA_000341325.1 Panagrellus redivivus | reverse complement strand
GGTCATGATGGTGGTGATTTTGAACTATGCGCCAGGCCCCTCACATTACAGACCCCTTTTCCATAGCCGAAAAAACAGCCTCATGAAGCAAAAAGTCGTGTTTGGGGGCGGTGTTGTTGTTGACCGAAAGGAAGTGCCACAGTGCCTCGCCTAACAAGCCTGCTAGCGAGGTTTAAATGAGCCCTATGACGGTGTTCGTCGAGCCTCGGTTCATCGTTTTATGGCAATACGTAATGGACGTCGCTCACACGGGAAACGATAAAACATGAAGCTGATACAAGTGGACCAAGCCATGGGAATTTGTATGGCATTTAGGGGAAGCGAATTTTGGTAATACAATTGCTTCCTGAAACTCACAGCCAGTTTTTACAAAAATATATGATTGACCAAAAACACCTGTTTGACCCGGAAATCAACAGAAACGACAGCTTTCTTGCAATGTTTCTAGTTTTGTGCATGTTTTGTAGCCGAATCAGTATATTTGTCCAGATCAGTTTATTAAAAAAAACAAAATTATGTCAATATGCAAAAATTGCGGTAAATATTTGTAACTGGGTAATGTTAATAGACTCTCAGAGGGAATGGTTTGTGTCCTGTCGTGCCTGCGCAAATGAATGTGTGCGCGAACAACTCATTACCGTCTAACGCGTTGGGTGCTTTGGTTATTGTACTACACTTACCATATTGATTTGCATTACAGCGACGTAGCAATCTGCGCTTCATGACATCGATATAAGTTTTTTTTCTAACATTGCTTTGCTTACGATATCGACAAGTTCTTTCTATCATCGATTAGTAGGCGTAGCTAGTACGCCGGTTTTGGACTTTCTTCAGCGCGCGAAACGTACTAGCTTTACTGTAAATAGGTTTACCCAAACACAATCCTCATCCATTCATTCTTTCATTTACCATTATTTCAATTGCAATTGGGCGTAGCGCCTCAACAACGGTAATCTTCAATGCGTATTGCAATGTTGTATTTTCACTGCTTATTTGTCACTACAATATTGGCTATAGTGGCTTCTGAATCATCCAATCTATCTGAATCTGTTATTGTTGCCGGTATTCGGAAACCCGATGACTTCTGCTACAACAATAACTGCAATGATCGTGCTGCCGCGGCAACTGAAGCTCTCTCTCCGAATGATCCTGCTTCCCGTCCTGTCAATACTGGATATTTGGCCACCACGATTCGTCCCATAATCAAATCCCTTTCCATTGCCATTCGATCACCATTGCCCTACCCAATCAGCCATTTTGACGACACCGGCGTGTTTGTTTTACTCAACTTACTACTGGCCATCTTCGTCTACGTGATCATTTGGTTGTCCCCGGATAGCCCCACGCCACATGTACTCGGTCGACGAGTTCTCCACGATGCCCTGTCTCGAATCAAAGAACAAGAAGTTCAGATCCAAAGACTGCTAGCGAATGTTTCGAATCCGGCGGTTATTGCGCAGTATACTCGTGAGATTGAGAATCTTCGAAGTGCCAAGTCAACGTTGACCTCGCAGTTGCATTCAGTTACCGCGGCTCGTCAACGTATTGAAGCTGAGCTTGCTGAAGCGAATTCGGAACGAACTACCTATCAGGCAGAGCTCCAGAGTGCTAATTGTGACAAGGCCGATCTCCAGAACAAGTATGACGCTGCTGCTTCGGAAAATGCAAGTTTGAAGGCGGATCTTATCTTTGTTCAGCAGCAGTTGGAAGAAGCTACCACCCGTTCGGCCGACTACATCGCCGAGCTCCAGGACGTTCAAAAGACTGTTCGCGAACTCGAGGCTGTCATCTCTGAAGAGATAGATGCCAAAACGGTTCTTGAAACCGCCTTCGATCGTCTTAAAGAAACAACGACGTCTCTTGAGAAGGAACTCGAGGCCAAGAATCATAGCAACCACGAATACGCCGACAAGATCGTTAACCTCTATGAACAGAAGGAGGCCTTGGAACGCCAGATTGTCGCCTCTGAGGAGAAGCTTGCAACGAGCGCTGGCTCTGGCAGCACTGGCAGTGGTGAGAGCAATGCTTCGAACGGTTGGGACGCTTTTGACTCGAAGCCTGTCAATGATACCACCGAAGTCGTCGATAAATCTGATGTGAAGCCGAAGAAGCCTCTTAAGATTGCTCTGTTGGGCAAGAAGGCAGCAACACGGAAGCCATCAACTCCGAAGGAATTCAGTCCTGAAGTCGAAAACTCGATGTCGATTGAAGCTGTGATGGAAATGGTGGCCTTGCGCGACACCGTGCGCGACATCAAAGTTGAACGCGATAATTTGAAGCGCGAACTTGCAAACGTCGAAGCCGCTTTGGAGAAAAAGCAGGGCGAATTGGAGAAGACGATTGCGACTTCTGACAAGTGCAGTGCGAAGAATGAGAAGTTGGAACAACTCAATGCTGATATGGTATGTTTTTTTTAATTGAAGTCGAAGTTAAAAGATGGCCATTTCAGTACCAAAAAATTGCACGTTCCAATGAGCAATATGAAAAGATCATCGAACTCATGGATTCTATCAGTGCGTTGAAGTCGGAGAATGCGGCATCTAGCACCAGGGTCAAGGATCTAGAAAAACAACTCAAGTGGACTGAAGAACGCGCTGAAAACCTCGATCGAAAGCGCTACATCGATGAACGAAAGTTCAAAGAGAAGATTGCTGCACTCGAAGGCCATCTGGCCAAGGCAAAGATCGCTCAATCTATTGGCAATGATGCCGTCAGCTCTGGAAACTCTTCGATTCGCGGCTCCAGCATTTCAAACATTAGCTCAGTCGATGTATTATCCCTCTGGGACCATGTCGACGAACCGGAAATGAGCTTTGACAGGTCCAGCTACCCGAGTAGCCGATCCAGCGGATCTCACCGAAGCTCAGATCGCCACCTTCCCCCTGTGGAGCCAACTGGACGTCGAAATGTAAGCCAAAGACCCGAGAGCCGCTCATCGACTGCCCAGTGTCAACGCAGTCGTTCAGCAGGTCGTCAACGTTGTTATCCTGCGGCTCCGGCCGACGACGAAGTCCCCAGCGGTAGCGATCGTCGTATCTCGTTTGGAGACCCCCGCTACGACGATTACGGTCGTAGTGGAAACAGTAGCGCGTCATTGACAAATCGCCGTATTTAACGAACGACGATTGGCCGTCGAAGCACGATTGTGTATTCCTCAGACGCTTCTGGTACCCCTTACCCGCCTATTAAGCTAATGAAAATAACCCTCAACAAACCAGCAACCCTGAAGTAATATTTGTCAACATATTTCACCGCTCAGTTTTTTCCATTGTACATAAACAGAATCTCTTTATTAATAATTATTAATAAATCATATAAAAACAAGCAACAAACATGTGTATTACCAAGCCCTGAGGCACAGATGAGAACAACTTTGATTGGTCAACGATTAAAAGGAGCTTATATTAGAAATTATGATAATTATTAGAGATTAAATAAGATAAAATAAAATTGAAGCTCGAAATAGTTTTGGAGGAATGGACAGTTATAAAAGTCGAAAAACATGATGAGCGAGATCGCGGCTCGAAAAGCAAAGCGGCGGTGAATTTGAATCCGTTTTGGAGGTTGAATTTGAATTAAAGAAATATTAATCAAAGTTACTTATGAAGTTATCATAATCAAGCAGAAGGCTGCAACGGCTCCAATTCCTTGGAATCGACGGTTTCTTCGAGGACGGCGCGTCCAGTGCCGGCATTGGCAGCCTTTTCGGCCTCCATACGAAGGTACTTCGGGCGGAAGGCGACGACAAGGAAGACGGCGAGGAGAACTGCGATGACGGACATGACCTGGAATAAACATGTTACTACTAAATACAGTTTACGATTAACAAAAAACGCACGATGTTACTCATGTGGAAATCCTTGGGATCGCTTCCCTCCTCGACGCCAGCAATCTTGCAGACCTGGGTGCTCATTTTAGAGGGATCCAACGGCTTGGCAAGCATCTGCATCACAGCGACGTAGACGACGCTTTGGACCTGGCCGGAGAGGACGATGAGACCGGTGGAGGTGGTTTCGGACACAGGGAAGGAGCATTCAGCGGCGAGTTCCAAACCGACGGGATAGGTAGCGAGACCCATGATGCCGAAGACGAAGCAGACGATGAGGATCCAGGGATTGAGTCCGGCGCGGAGCACGAGCTGAAAACAGAAATTGAACGAACGCCCGGGGGCAGTTTAAAAAACAAACCTGCAAGAAAGCCAAGCCAAAAACGATAGCCAACGACAGGCAGACCTTGATAGTCTCTTGGAAGCGCTTGGTCTTATCGACAAAGATGCCGGAAGCCGTGGCACCAACGACACCACCAATGATCATCAGAGCTGCGCAGAGACCGCTGAACGAGTTGGAATAGCCGGAGGGGCAGAGGAGCTGCTGCATCACAGTGTACAAGCAGTTGAACATGCCGATGCCACCGCCCATGACCACCAACAGGATGATGTATTGAATGTTGGTGAAGGCGCTCTTGACACCCTTGAGGAAATCCATCTGCTTCTGGCCAGCGGTGATGGTGGGAGGGTGCTTCGGCTCGGAACGCGTGATCGCAATGGTGGCAACGATGGCAACAATAGCCGATGGGATGGCCGTGAGGAAATTGACGTAGATGACGTGCTCGGGGGAGGAGACAATCTGCGGCGAAATGAGGTTTGCCATCAGGACACCGAGCGGATTCGACATGATGCCGACGGTCGTGGCGATGGTTCGCTGACTGTCGGGGAACCAGGCGGCGGCAACCTTGGTCGGAAGGAACATGATGAAGGGATAGGCGATGGCGGAGATGGCTTGACCGGTGATACCGACAGGGAAGCGGTAGGCAGGATCGAGGTAGGAGGACGAGAGACGGATGATACCACCGAGTCCATTGGCCCAGGCTGCGATGAGAATGGCCCAACGAAGACCGAAGAAGCGTCCGGCCCACATGGCGAAGATGCCGACGGGGATGGTGCACAGCATGTAGACCATGGAGAAGAGGTTGGTGGCTGTCTGAAGTTAAGCCTTGTGGAACCAAGATAAACAGTTTAAAAACATACGTCATAGTGATAGAAACTGTCAACATGATTCGCAATCGGCGCAAAGGCAATCCAAGACATGGTGTTGGAGTTGTTGAGCAGGGCCACGACGAACAGGACGATCCATCGACGGGGATAGACCCTGGAAATGTGATTAGTTTACTTCTTTGGAGGAAAAACTCAAAACTCACTTCAAGATCATCCTTGGCTGCGCCGGATCTTCTTCCTCCATCGTTCCGAGAGCTTTCTTCGCGTCAGAGTGGCTGATATACTAAAAGCGTAAACACCATTTATTGTCCAATCAGTTTTCAACAAAACCAACCTTGCTACCACCAGTGGCCACAGCCCCAGAACCCTCGCCACTGCCACTCGCAGGCTGGATCAACTGGGTCTCATCATCTCGGATACTGTCGGTCGCCGTGGTATTCGGCGAGGGTCCGTTACCCTCAGGATTGTCCGCCATTTCAGCTAAAAAGGACACACCAACTTAGTCAACGTTAAGCTTGAGATAGCAAGATCGATAAAAGGCGCAGACAATCTGTCAGCATCCATCATAGCCGGTGAAAAGGGTGCACGTCGCCGGACAAAAAAGAGCTGTTTCACGGTTGGTACAAGACGGGGGAGAGACCGAAAAGTGTGTAATGTAAGTGGTATGTGAGCCAGCCACCACGGAAAAGGTCGGGGTCAGTGTAGCGATCTGGGGAGTGGACACAGCCGTAGCGTGGCAGCAAGGACGGTCTTCGATCGTCGACTCGACCACGAACAACAAAAATGATAAATATCGACGGAAGTTAGTGGTTTCGGGGCATTTGGGTGGGATTGTAGAACATAAAAAGGAAACAATATTGAACAGTTTCATTTTGCGAAGGCTGTTAGCAACAAAAAAATCGAAGAAATAGGAAACGCGGCCAGCTAGCAGCGTTCTTCCGGACGGACTGCAAATGATAAAAGAATGTAGGGAACAACAAATAACAACAGATGGCAACCGGAAAACAAAAACATTCCAGCGTTTACTTAAAAAAGTCAATAGTAGAAAGAAAAGACATATCAGCACAGTTTTCATGCATCAAAATCCCAATTCCAAAAACCATCCCAACTAAAGTCAACAAAAAGCTAAACAATGCCGGCCATTGCACAAGGAAATAGTAGCAGTGGCCGAGATAAGTTCACAGCCGTTGGCACAAAACAAAAAGTCTCGGTTTGAGAGGGCGTCGCGAACTTTAACGGCTCAGGGAAGATAAGACGAGCCGAGAAAAGGCGCCAAACTTGGCCAAGCTGTCCAGTTGAACGAGACACGTCTGGGAAAAGGGGATGAAAAAATGACGTTTGCGGAAATGACGAAGCAGATGGGTGGAAATTTTCGAAAACTGTTTGCGAATTTATTGTGACCTGGATGGTGAATCAGGCAAAATCAACAAAGCGGGCTTATGTTGGGGTTTTGGAAATCCATGTGTAGGAAGGGTAATTGATGCGCGCTGCAGTTTTGAATGAAAGTGAACAACGGAAACTGCTGCATTGACCAGCGCACAAAAACTGTCAACGGTTTCGTCCAAAAGTGCGTTTGTTGTTGTTTGGTTTGGCTGTTGGTCAATGACCAAACGGAATGACATTACCCGGGGCATGTTTCCGATGGGAAATCAATCAGGGGTGCTAAATAGAGAGTGAAAAGCCGTTTTTAGGGCGCTCAGTTTTACATTTGCAGCAGCGAGGTTAGCAAAAAACAATCGCCAGTCGGTTCGACTAGCGCTGCGTTGCGCAGTCACAACAAGCGTCCTGCTCGTTGGCGGTTGGTTTTGAGAGGCTGTCTTTCGCGGAGGGAGTAGGCAGCGAGGCTCGAGGGTCAATGTTGCTGTTTTCAGCTTGCTTATTTTAACAGAAATTGAAGGACAGTTCCCCAGTTTTCAACATACAGACTATTACTAACTGCGGTTAACGCTATTTGTTTAATTTAGTTTCAAATGTCTGCAGTTTTTACCCAGATAAAGCAGCTAGAAAGAAAAGCATCTTGAGGACGCGTTTTTCCCGATTGCCTTGTGTTTTTGGGGTTTTCGTTGTGGTAAACGGTCTTTGGACAAATTGAGAGAAAGGACAACAGTTTTGATAAATTATTTGCATTCTTGAATTGCTTTTTGCTTTTTTCCCAGTCTAGCCCCCCTGGCAGTGGTAGTCTATGACCCATAACCAGCACCTGACTATGAACCGCCGGCAGCGGCGGCAGCAGTCTCATCGAATGAGCAATCACGGGCTTCAAGGCTGGCTGCATGCAATGTGTGTCGCTGCACCAACCGTCGTGGTCTGTGTTCACCACCTTCGACATTGAGCGTTGTCCGACCCGCGTTCAATCCGTCCTCGATCTTCACCCCATTGGCAGCGGCTTATCTAGCAGATCGAACCGGTCAAGTTCCTGTACCTGCCAGTTTGCCCTTCTTATCTCCACAGTTGGAATCTTCCGGTAATACAGCAAATTTATCCCCATCAGTTTGTACTTGTGCCGTGTCGTTGACAACATGGCGGCCGAATACCAAAAGTTGTCGGAAGAAGATAACGGTGAATCGCGAGGTAAGCTTTCGTTCTTTCTTTGTTGGAGTTCCGCAATGTTTCTACATACTCCGCTGCACCCTTGATTGCTTTGCTCATTAGCTGGCTTTTTTCAACTCCACCCTCTGGCCCTGGCTTCGAAAGTTCAACAAGCGCATATATATATAAGAAAAGTGACTATGAATGCCCTATTCCAGTGTTCACCCAGCAACACGCACGTGACGAACGTCTCGACGCCAGAATGAGGGCTGTCTACTTTGGCTTGATTGCCTTTGCTTTGTTCATTACCCTCAGCTATGGGTTCATCATCCATTTCGACAACAAGGACAAGTATGACGTCGTCGGCGGCATCAAGCACATCAAATCCCTGAATGCCTCCAGTTTCAAGGGCTCGGATGCGCAGTTGCAGAAGCTGGTGACCAACATGTACAATGCGGATAGTGATAAGGCCCAGGCTGGCGATATCACGTTGAACTGGGGCAACAAGATTCATGGCGAGGGTGATACAAGTGATCAGCCGTGAGTTTGGCTACTTTTTATATATAATTTGCTTAAAAACCACTCTGCAGTTTATTCACCCATGTCAACGAAGCCCTCTTCCAAAAGCCCATCTACGCCAAGCTCATCGAAATCTACAATGACAACCTCTTCCATCCGAGCGTCTGTACCGCCGAGCCCAAGAATGAAGGCGCTCGTAAGGCCCAGCTTCAAGCCTACCTCCAACTTTTGACCGCCACCCCCGTCTACAAGCTGGCCCACGACTACTTGGACAGTCTCGGCAAGGCCCCCACCGATGACGAGCTCTTCGCCCTGTGGTTCGGCACCTACTCCCGATGCCACAGCACTCAAGGCTCCTCCGGCTGGGAACACGTCTACTCCGGCGAATGGAAGGGCGAGGAAATCGATGGCCAACACAACTGGGTCCGCTACTACTTGCTTGAGAAGGCCGGCCAAATCAACTACCACGGCTACTTCTCCCACGAGAACGACCTCATCGGCAGCTTCCAGTACAAATGGAACGACTACCTCAAGCGTGAAGGCGGCTTCTTCATATCGACCTCGCCTGCCTTCGATTTGGCCATCTTTACGACCTGTGTTTTGGCCCATTCTGGTCATTCTGGCTGCACCTTCCAACTGGACGGTAACTACGTTGCGATTACATCGTTCCATCAGAAGTGCAATGCCGGAACATGCTTGTCGACAAGCTATCCTTCTGATCACTGATTCCTGGCGGGTTGCGAGCAGCTATTTTGCTGCAATGGGGTTGATATCACTTATTTTTTGCCTATTTACTGAAAACTTGTATATACGGGCGTGAGAGCTGACACATGTAATTAAGAGATAAAGTTTTGCGATGTGATTTACAACCAAGAAAATGTAAACAGTTTTACTACATTTATTAGATTTATGGAAACGCTACAGTTTTTTATAGGCAAATGGGTACAGCGGCTTCTTATGACCGTACCGTAACCCATTATTGTTAACATTACACGCATTATGTGCAATGATGCATCCAATAAGTAAAATGAAAAACAGAGCAAAGAAGGCAATCAAATCCGGTGCCCATGCTACCGGTGGTGGCTGTGGAAGGCGCATATCTGCCGGAAAGTGTGTATCTCTGACCCAGTTTATATATTTGAACACTTCGAATCGGTCTTCGGCCACAATTTTATCAATCGTAACTAAATGGTCCGCCGCAGTATGGTACTCTGGCCATGGACTTGATTGGAGCAGACTTCGAAGTGCCGAAATCAGAACTCCTGTGGCCACAGCCGTCAAATGGGGTAGGCACGTGGAATCCGCCGTGCTTTGACGGGCTTTTGCGATGCTATTTGGCTCTGGGAGGTCACCAGAGATGCCAGTATTCGGAAAACCTTCGGGGCGAACCGCCGTCCAACAGCCAAGGGTCGGGTGTTGCCATGCCAAGGTAGCCACGACTAGATGGGTATCGACAAATTCGACGAAACCGGCTTGGCCACACACGAAGATTTGTTCCAACAGTAATCCAAAGTGATTTTGATCAATTCTAGTCAGTTTTTTGGGGTTTCGAGAAACGGGCACAATCTCGTTGACGATGTTGGCACAGTATTCGTTCAGCATGGAATCTAGTGATACCACATGGTCTTCGCCCAGCAGTTTACATGATCTTGATTTAGCGATGATGAGGTAGAATACTTGGGAAGTCAGTTTATAGCCGTTGAGGCCCTTGGCAGACTGGAGCTCTGATGTGCATTCGGTGCTAATTTCGCAACTTCCAGGATTGGACAGAAGCTCAATTAGGCATCTGAATGGATATTGTCCGTCAAAAAGAATTAACGGTTTAAAAAACGCACTCATTCCCAAACCACGCTTGTTCCGGCAACATTTTATCGCTGACGTGCTCCTTCACGTTCCATCGTAACCTTTCATCGACTTTTCGGTGGACCCATTCACGTGGATGTCGATAAGAGCTTGCAAGAAGCGGTGATAACCGTTCCCATTGTTGGGGTTCATGCAGTTCAATGTATTCTGCTGCCTTCTGGGCAGTGCTACCCGCATGTCTTGTTATATTTTGCAGCACTTCACCGATGTTTTTATGATACCCCTTTCTGTCGACCGCTGATAAATATATATTTTCTAGTTGTCCTAAAGCACACTGTCTTCAGTTTACGACAAAAATCAGTTTAAAAAGTACCTTCAATCAATCGAAGTGCAAAAACACCATCCGCCTCCAGAAATGAAATACTTTCATCCGCGTGTTTTAGAAATCCAGTCAGCGCATTCAAAATAAGTGCAAGTAATCGGGCATTGTTCCAGCTGAGATGGATAGCGTTGGGAAGGATTGTTGGCGACATTAGTTTTGTAAATTTATAATAACATAACTAATTAAAAATGAGTTTGGACGTGAAAACAGCCGAGCATTGCGTAAGGAAAGCAGGCTATCCAATCGATGCGACGGTTGCTGGCTAAACCGCTGACCGCTTTCAAGTGCCGTGGGAAGAGACAGCTTTTGCGCGACGACGGGTCAACGCGGGACAGCTGCCTGGACGAACCGGCTATTGCTGCTTCAGTCAATGTCCGAAACGACTTCTTCGCCGCTGGACATTGGCATTCGGCACTCGCTGCCTCGGGTACTGGACGCCAATAAACAAATGCAGTTTGTGGAAACATATTTCAGTTTGCATTTTTGTTCAACTTATCACATTGAACACTGTAACAACCTAATGAAAGCATCCCACGTTCATCAACGCTGCAGTTTAAAGTCGTCGGGACACGTTGGTTATAATTTCGAATTCAAGTTGCAAGAAATGCAAATGACAAGGGCAAAAGAAGCACGTCGATCTGCGAGTTACAAGAGGAAAGCGGCCGACAAAAGTTGGTTTTAGCCATTCAGTTTATGCGCCGATAGCCCATTTTTACAAAACACTGTAAACAATGGCATTTGCCGAGACAACGAAGTGCCACAGTTTGAGCGCTCTCAGACAGGTAATCAGAACGTACTTTGACGCATGCCAACGTTGCGAAGAAACCAAATTAGATGTTAGCATCGAAAAAAAGCAGCTTCGAGAATTGAAGCGTCGCACGCCTAGCATAGTGCGTGCAACGTCGCTGGTGGCGACCTCGCTTTTCATGTCTCCGTTCTGCACTTCCGTCTTAAGTCGGCTGTCCATTGCCTGAGGTTCTGACCCTGATTCCAACCCATGACCGCTAACACGACGATCTCCGAAGCCTCGACCAAGGCGACCGACCTCGAAGGTTCCTTCGTGACCGCTTTCAATTTCGAATTCAAGTTGCGAGAAATGCAAATGACAATGGAAAAAAAACGCGTCTATCTTCAAGTTACAAGAAGAAAGCGGCCGACTAAAGTTGGTTTTTTGCCATCAGTTTATGCCGATAGCTCATTTTTACAAAACACCATGTACAATGGCATTTGCCGAGACAGCGAAGTGCCACAGTTTGAGCCTTGCAAAACGTTCTCGAAAAATGCATAAACTAGAGTTTTACGATAATATGGTTGATAAGTAGAGACAACTAGTGTCTTTTATCCCACAAATTGTTCAAAATGCAAATCCAGTAAACCAACGAT
>KB455460.1:222299-242727 GCA_000341325.1 Panagrellus redivivus | reverse complement strand
AACGGACACTTTTCCCAATTCCCCTCTCCCATTCCCAAAACCTGCATTCCCCTGGTAGAAATAAGTTGTGCGTACTCCTGCGCGAGTTTGTCCGTATGGGCATTCCCAATTCATTCCCAAAACCTGCACACACAGGATTTGGGAATGCTTTGGGAATGTGCGTTCTGAAAAACGTCACCACCCCATTAAAAACGTTAAATTAAAGTCTTTTGGCAAATTTATTACATTTCATTGCAAATAACCTAAGCCGCACTCGTGTTTGCAGTTTTAATATTAGACCCCCTTCCGATAGCAACAACATTGGTAGTGGAAGGGTTCATCAAACTTCCCTTTCGGATGCCGATCAAGGTAAGCCAAAAGTTGCAATAGTCTCTTCGGAAGTGGCTGCTAACGACGACCAGTGCCACAGGTCCGGTAAGATTTAGCAAGTCGCCGATGTACGCGTAGAAAGACATGATTGTGGCAAATAGGGAAGTGTTTCCCATGAGGGTGGACACGTAGATCATGATTTGAAAGATGCAGACGAGAACTTGGACGATGAGGACAATCATAGCTTGACCTGAAAGTTTAAAAAAAATCGATATTGTGGCAGTTTATCCAAAACAAAACTCACAAAGAAGCCGATATTCTTGGAGGCACTTCTTCCTGTTCACAACATTCTTGTTTTTGAAGAGCATTTGATATTTGTGCACAGTGATCAACTCAATGATGAATGTTGGCAACGCTGTGAAGACGATAATGCATGTTGCGGTGGTGCTTTGGTATTTCTGGATTCCAGAGTCGGTGTAGCGAAGGCTGAGGGATGCATCTGTGTTGACAAAGTAGATGGCCGTGTGGAAGAAGCGGGGAATCAGTAGTGGTATGACGAGAAATGGCAAAAGAATTATGAGACCTCGTCCCAATTTTCCGAATTTAGGTGAAAGGTCTTCCGTAATCCAGTAAACGCTGTATAGTCTATTGATGGCGATTGACATGTGGATGAAGCACTGGGTGTAGAGAACATACGCCGTCAAAAGGTAGAACACACTACTGTAAAGTGTCGATGACAACATGAAGGGATAAGTAAAGCTGAATGCAATAAGTCGTAATCCGAGGAAATTCAGCAGTTCACTGAAGGAATCCAAGAAACAGAGCATCAGAAAGAGTAGAAAGAAGGTCGTTGTGTAAGTTTGCCATCGTTTGATTCGACAGTACACCAGAAATATGATGACACTTGCCTGAAATCATCAGTTAGATTATGTAACAAAAGTTGAAACCGCAGTTTACCTGTAAAAACCAAAACGGTGTCGTCACAGCTGCAAATACGATAGCTTTTATCATTGCAGCGCTTGCCATGATGATGCCACTCCACGTATGACGTTTTGACTTAGTATTATATGAGGTCCAGTCCAAAAGCTCATAAACACCACCACCGCCAACTCAAATTCAAAAGATTAATAAAACCAACCCTCAACCTGATAGGGCGTACCAAAGGCAACCAACCTCCCTCTCGAGGAAAAAGGTCTAGCAATTGGAAGCCGGTAAAAAATGGTCCCTGTTGGTATTAGGCACGCATCATCCGATACAAAATGCCCGTTCTAAGAATTGATGGTGCGTGCCGCGACGCCAACCGTATAAATATTGGTACTCTGGATAAAAGACGCATAATAGACATTGTTTGTAAAGGTTAGTAAATGTGACAAGTTGTATACAATGTCAAGGAACAGTACTATGATGTTTGGCAAAAAGTCATTTAGACACGCGATTTTGGAAGTTTGTTGTATATAACAATGTTTAAAAGCTGTTAACTAACGTTCGGAACGACGGTTTAAAACAACGAGGCAGTTTAAAATACGTTAAATTCTGATGAGTTTGTCTAAATTTTTATTTTTATTTTATTAACAAATAATCAAAATCAAAATTCTGAAATATTAAACAAATAAAAACACATTACCGTTATCAAGCAAGACATAATGTAACAACAAAAACACAATAAAAGGTCTTAAAAGTGAGGAATTGCAATAACCGGAAAATACAAAAAAACAACTTTTCAAGTACAATGGAAAGTAATTATTTCCGGTGGGATTATGGAATTGGTTAGAGTAGCCGACAAGTTATGTAGGATATAAATACTTAAAAAACAGTTTACTTTGTCCGAGAAGCTGTGATTTCAAGCAGATTCAGTTTAACTAATACTAAGCATTTTGAGTTGACAAAGTTAACATTGTCATTTATTGATTTGATCGTTTTGTTAAAACGTTAGTCATACCGATCACACTCAAATCCGTTGCAACCCATTCATGTCCCTTACGTTCAGTTTTCTTTTCATCAAACGTCACAGTCTAGGCTTACATTAGTGAGCTTTGACATCTTTCGACTTCTGTAACAAATAATGAGTAAGTTGTCAAAGTCAAAACATGGTCATCTTACGTCTTGTGTCTGGTACCACATCTTCTTTACATTGAAGATTGTAAACCCAACCACAAGGGACATGCCCATCATAATAAAGAAAAATATGATGTTAAATTGGATGTATTCAAAAAGCATAGACACCGGGACCGTGTATTTGCGTATTGGAGCTGTCTTTTTGGGTTGGATCAGGAGGTCTTGAGCCTGTAAATCGCTCAAGGAGGGAAGGGAGTCAGTTTTATGAACATACCAGGAGGATGTTAGATGGAGCAACCCAGTTTGACCATTCGATAGTTAGTTTGACAATAACGTGTCCAGCATCGAAAACAAAACAGTTTTTGAGACTGAAAAAGTCAATAAACTCAAAGTCATCGGACGGAACTGAAAGTGTGCCATCGCTGGCGAGGATGAAATCAACTGTTTTTGATAGAGTGTCCAGTCTGCCGAGGATCACATCCATGTCTAAAACACCAGTTTATTGAATTCGGTAAGAAAGACAAGCTAAGCCAACCTGTCACAACCCAAACAGTGCCATCACGAACGACAAAACTAAGCGTGACATCAGATGACGTCTTACGGCATGCTAATTCCAGTTTTAATTGTCCCAAGTTTACGAAGTCAGTGGGGATGGACGGAATATTGACAGTGAATGTGGTGCCATCGAGAGGAACTTTGAGTAAAATTGGTTTTGAGGTGCCTTCGCCATTAAAATTGATTCTTCTGAAATTACCCGTGGGCAATAAAGTTGACAGTTTTCATTTTTTTCTTACGCAATATTGTTTCCAAATGCTAAATCCCGAAGGCCATAGACTAAGCTTGCGTGTGTCGCATTCCACACTTCAACATATTCGTCAGTTTCGGCCTCCTGGCATGTAGTACATACAACCACCACAAAAAGCGTCAGTAGGATCCTGGGATCCATGCCAATCAACTAACTCCACCCTTTTTTGTTCCCCGTATCAACAACATTCAAATTTTTCATTTAACATCAAAACACATCATCTTTCAATATAATGCAACATTAGTATGACTATCAACTTTTATTAAAACCAAACCCCCATGACATTAGTTTACTAATAGCTACTTCACGCTCTGATTATTTGACCGCCACATGGTAACAACATTATTAGTTGAAGAAACGTGCACTTCACCATGCCGAACACCTAGTACTCTGAGCCAAAACTGCATGTAGTCTTTTCGAAAGCTTTTGCTAACTGCTATCAATGCCACAGGGCCAGTGAGGTTCAGTAGGTCACCGGTGTAAACGTACATTGACATGATGGATGCGAATAAGACATCGTTGCCCAGAAGGGTGGATATGTAAATCATGACTTGGAAGATGCAGACGAGGATTTGGACGATAAGGACTATCATTGATTGGCCTGGAAATTGTAAATGTCAACAGTTTTTTTGGGAAAAGAAAGCTTACAAAGCAACCGATACTCTTGGAGACACTTTTTGTTGTCTATCATCGTGTTGTTTTTGAAGAGCTGTTGATATTTGTGCACCGTTATCAGCTCAATGATGAAAGTAGGCAGCGCCGTGAAAACAATGATGCATGTTGCGGTGGTGCTTTGATATTTTTGGATGCCGGATTCGGTGTAGCGTAAACTGAGACTGCTATCTGCTTTGAGGAAGTACACTGCGGAGTGAAAGAATCGCGGGATTAGTATTGGGATGACGAGAAATGGAAGCAAGCCAATTCCGATCTTTCCGAGAGTGCTGATTCTGGAAGAAAGTCCGTTGGTGATACTATAGACACCCCAGAGCCGATTGACAGCAATGCTCATGTGGATGAAGCATTGTGTGTAGAGAACGTAGGCGGTCAACAGGTAGAACACACTACTGTAGAGCGGTGATGACAACATGAAGGGATGCGTAAAATCAAACGCAATAAGCCGTAATCCAAGGAAATTCAACAATTCACTGAAGGAATCCAGAACACAGAGCATCAGAAACAGCATAAAGAAGGTCGTCGTATAAGTTTGCCATCGTTTGTAGCGACAGTACACCAGAAAGATGATGACACTTCCCTGAAATCAGTCACATTATGTACGTCAATTAATCCGAGACGTCAGTTTACCTGTAAAAACCAAAACGGCGCCGTCAAAGCCGTAAATACGATAGCCCGAATCTCCGTCGCGTCAGTCATGACATAATATGGTCTACACTGGCCAAAGTTGGTAAACACCACGGATGCCACACGCCGACTCAGTTCAGAAGTTTGTCAATCCTCGGGAGACAACGACACCGACAGCCACAGATAGCTTTAATGTTTTACCCATTTACTTACGCTAACACTATGTGAGGTACCAGAGTGCCCTCACAATAAACTCCGCCTTTACATAATTCATAACGACTAGAAATGTGCTATAAATTCGAACAATGACAAAAAACCAATTACCATCTACAAATTTTTGTATGTATAATAAAAGTTACCAATAATGCTGACTTTGTGCAGGTTCATTGAGGTTATTTTAGGCACGCGTGAAATGATACAGTTTTTATTGCTAATAAAGCTATGTAGCTAATGTCTGAGTTATGGAAAACCTCGCTTTGCCCCAAAAGTGCATGACGAAAGCTTTTTCTAATGAGGGCGATGACTTGAATTAGGTCGAGGATTCTAAACACAGACCACCGTGTTAGTCCCAATGGGGAAACACGTTCCAAGTTGGAGGCCACCCGGCACGCGGCTGTAGACATTTACGTTAAATTATAATGGGTTACACTAATTTTGGATTGAAATTGAAGGTTTGAAGCGCCGAAATAAAACGAACAACAAAAAGCTTTGTACTTTAACAACAGTTCATGTAAACTTGTGTGTGTAATCCGTTCTGAACTTCCTGCTCACAACAATTAGTGCCACTGGGCCTGTCAGATTGAGAAAATCGCCAAAATACGGGTAGTATCCAATAATAAGCGTAAATAAAGCCAAGTTATTCGTGACCGTCGAGATGTAGACCGTGCACTGCATGGCACAGAAGATAAGTTGGACTACAATCACGACCATTGCTTGGCCTAAAAAAGGTTTCCATCTATAAGAAAGGACAGTTTAAAAACAAAGAAAACTTACAAAGTAGCCGGTATTCTTGTAAATGCTTTTTCGACATTGACACTTGATGCCCTTCGAAAAAGGTTTGGTACTTTTTCACGGTAATGAGCTGGATGATGAATGTCGGCACTGCTGTGACAAATATGAGGGAGGTTGCAACGGTACTTTGATACCGCTGGATCATGGTGTCAGTGTACTTTAAACTTAAACTTCCATCCGCGTTTTTAAAGTACATTGCAACATAGAAGAATCGTGGAATGAGGAGCAATACCGCGAAACAGGGTGACAGGGTAATGATGACGTTTCCGAGGTAGACGAATTTGTAGGATGGGGAATGGAGGATACTGTAGACGTTCCAGATACGGTTGATGGCAATGAAAAGGTGGAGAATGCATTGGGTATAGAGGAAATATGCCGAACAGAGATAGAGAACGCTACTGTAGACCGGTGATGAGAGGTAGAATGGATGGACAAAGTCAAAAAATGCGTGAATCCGCATGCCGAGGAAGGTTGTAATCTGGCTGATGGAATCGATGATACTGAGCATGGTGAAGAGAAGGAAGAAAGTTGTTGAGTACGTTCCGACACCCCGATAGCGGCAATAGAATAGGAAGATGAGCACAGACGCCTGAATTTAAAGAAGTTATTTACGTGCAGTTTAGAAACGTTAAAAAAGTTCAAACAAACCTGAAAAAACCAAAAAGGGGTTGAAACTACCGTAAAAATAAGAGTTACAGTCGCCACCATTGTTGATGCCCCCGACTGAAAATGGTGACAATAAGAGCAACCTCTGAAATGACCGATGTAAAGCTCATGCTCGTTGATGTTCACAGATAGAAAACAGCTGCCAGATTCCGCCTGCCAATCCCGTAGAGGATATCTGTTTTTATTTTTACGTCTGTCGTGTGATAGCCGGAACGCCCCATCCCGCGTGGTCGGCGTAATAGGTCATATTGTGTTATTGGCTCGGTCATGCTTATTGCTTTTTCATGCTGCAATTTGTTGAAACATTGACACTTAACGTAGTGGACAAGAATTTGCAGTTTAATAAAAGAGTGATCACCGAAATATTAAAAAGTGGAAAATTTCGAATCGCCCGTGACAGTTTTATTCAAGCCAACTACAAGTCTATCAAACTAAAGTGAAGTGAATCCCTGATTAAAGTCAATGCCTATGTTATCTATACACATGAACTCGAGCAGTTTCAAACTTCTTCAACAAAATCGGTAAGCTTTGTCTGCGTCTTAAAAGACAGAAAAGTGTTCCACAGTAATGATGCCAATTGAACGAAAATGACCCGATACTGGAGCGGCAGCACGTAGAAATTGATCAACTGAACACATGGCCAGTACTGAATGCTGACTTTGTAGATGCTCCAGTAGTCCCGAACCAGCATATCCTTGGATTCTGTGGGCGAATGGCCTTCCAGGAGGCGGAGATTGAAGATGACACAGGCAGCGAAGATGGGGGCGTATATGGTCTGAAATGAGATGTGGATATTAAACCAATAATCTCTTAAAATTACAAATATTCAACAGCGCGACTGACTGAAGACAGTTTACAGAGATAAAAAAACCAACCTGATCCAAGAAAAGCTTCTTCAATGGAACCAGCTTCGGATGCCCTTTGACCCGTTCCAACAGGATGAGCCATCTGGACAAAACAGGCGCCTTGAAGAAGCATGGAAGAGCAAAGAAGCGCAAGGCCCTCCATTTATCGTAGGATTCATGGGTCCTGCGTTCGATCACGTATTGGCAGATGGCATCGCCGCCGAATCCGAGAAGGCCTGGAACCATTGACTCACACCGCAGTTTACGGAAACACAAACCACTTACCAGAGGAAACCATATTAACCGGTAATGGATACTTGCTCAAGGCATTATGATATGCTCGGAATAGAAGTGCCATCTGAATTGACGTCAAACTACCGTGCCCAAAGAATGCAACCACAAAAAACGAGGGCACAGAACCTAATGCATCGCCATTATCATTCCAAGGAAGCACAGTTTTTAAGTATGTAAAAATTCTTTATTAAAGTGCAAAAACCACGTTATTCCAACGGAATCACGACATCTTCTAACTTTGTCTGTGTTTTGAAGGATAAAAAGGTGTTCCAAGCGAGGGCAGCAATTTGAACGAAGATAACTCGAAAGTTGAGCGGCATGAGGTAGAAGTTGACCAGTTGAACACATGGCCAATACTTGATACTATGTTGGTAGATGTTCCAGAAGTCACGGACCAGCATGTCTTTGGATTCGGTCAGGGAATGGCCTTCGAGGACCCGTAGATTGAAGATGATGGAGGCAGAGAAGAATGGGGCGTAGCAGATCTGGAAAAGGAGTCTTTTTGATTCCATTCGTGACGCTAATAGCAGTTTTACCACTTAATAGATACCGACAGTTTAGTTAAAAAAGACCAACCTGATCGATCAAAAGCTTCTTCAAAGGCACTATCTTTGGATGGCCTTTGACTCTTTCCAGAAGTACCAACCATTTAGAGAGAACTGGCGCGATGAAGAAGCATGGAAGCACGAAGAATCTGACGGTGCGCCACTTATCGTAGGATTGATGGGTTCGTCTTTCGATTATATATTGGCATATTGCGTCGCCACTGGCTCCGAGGACCCCTGGAAAGCTATTTAAGGATTTGGAACTGCTAGATCCTGATCAGTTTTCTATATACGGAACCAAAAACAGTTCTCATAAATATCCAAAAACCCACCAGACGAAATCATCTGTGTCGCCAGTGGCCGTGTATTCAATAACCGCTGATAAGCCCGGAAGATTGATGCCATTTTGAATAAATAGGTGGAAGTACAACTATACTTATCCCGTCAGATAGAGATCGGCAGTTTACAACAAATTAGCTATTGCACATAAACTTCTAAAACTGAACTACCTATTTCCGCAAGTACACAAGTAAAGGTCGCTGTTGAGACGCGTCCAACACCACCACGACGACGACCCACAGCACTTTGCATCAAGCATCAAAGAACATTGATTATGTTTGTGCGCTTGGTCATGGGTAATGCATGTGAAAAGTGAAACGACTCACTAAATCTCAGACAACAGGGTCGAGCAGTATTAACAATGGATTTTACGCTTCAACGGATTTGTGCGATGTGTTTCTGGCACATGGAACATAATGCCAACAAATTTATTATATACTAACTGTAGAGAGATCCACAGTTTTAAAACACGTAATATAAATGAAGCATTTCATATGTACAATAACACCGTATGTCGATTAACAATGAAAAAGAAGACTAACAAGACTAACAGATACCGGTTGGTTCCTAATAAGGCCCTATAGATTGAAATTTGCATAAACAAAAGCTGGACTCGTTCAGTTTACAACGCTTATACATCAATCTTGCCCTCGGCAAGGTCCTGATCCTCCAAATTGTGCTGGGTGTAGCTGATGTACATGTTCCAGAAGAGGCCGCAGAAGTTGACCAAGATCACGCGATACTGTAACGGGATCAGGGACATATTGATCAGCTGGATCAACGGCCAGATTTTGTAGTTGGTCGTTATGACTGGGACGAATATGGTGGCTGTTTTCGTCAAGGAGTTGGTGAAGTTCCTGGATTCGAGGACATTCAAGTTGAATAAGAAGACTGACGTGAAAACTGGGGCTGCCAGGATCTGATCCAGCGCCATCCGCTTTATACCAGTTTTAAGAGCACTTGCGCGGCCAGATGGGACGAGACGTTCGATGATTTGGAACCATTTGTAGGACATAGGTGCCTGGAATTGAGAGATTTATAACCGCAATTTCGATTCACGGCAGTTTACTTACCATGCAACAAGTCACGATGGCAGCGAATCGCGCGCTTCGAATCGGGTCCCATGTGCGCCGTTTTTCGACATACTTCTGGCAAAGGATGTCGCTAGTACAGGCCAGGAGTCCTAAAACACGAAGCTTTTCGACCCCGCAGTTTAGAAACATCCAAAAACTTACCACTCGACAAGACCTGAACCACGAAATTCTTTCGAAACTTGATCCTTCGAATCAAATTCATAAATCGGAGTCGTTGCGTGTTTGGCGGGATGGCAGTGACCGTCTGGGATGGCACTCCCACGCCTAAATTGGTGAAATACGCTTTTTCTGCGGGCAGAATCCGCGATCCGACGAGTCTGGAAAACATTTCGATGCGAATGAAGGCTCTTCGAGAAAATTTTCGAATGTTGTCCTCGGAGGGAAAGGGTGGGCCAAACTGGCTGGCAGGAAGGGGTTTTAGTCGACCAGAGGCCGTTGGCCGTCCTTGCGAAAGCGGACGGGGCGCCCCGTCAACGGCAAAAGCGACGCGGAGACATGGGGAAATGTGAAAAAAGGGAGGGCTTGGGATTGTTTTTGCAGGGGTAAACAATCTATTCAGGGGTTCCATGTACTAAATGTCCCGATTGGCGGAGGACGTAGTGCATTGGGGAAGGGCTGGAGACGATCGAAGCTCAAGTTTTTTGTGGGCTGGGGTACTGTTTGGGTTGTTTTTCGCGTTTTGGGGGTTGATGTCGTGAAGCGGCGAGGGTTTGTGAGCTGTGGTCAGAAGGAGGCCAAGAGATCAGAAAGGTCGACTGGAGCAGTTCAGAATTTTGGAAATTCAAAGTTTAAAGATGAAAAATTAAGAAAAATGAACGTCACATACAGTTTTGTGACAAATAGATTACTGTAGAAACTCGAAACACAGGTATAATGTTTCAGTTTACATCAGATCAAGCAATATCAACCATGGAAAACAGTTTTGTTTCACCTTTCAAAAACACTCCCCAATCCAAACTTTTCACCACCCTGCAAGAATGTTCCAGAATCGCCGTGAAAGTTCAAAGACCACGTCCCCGACCCCCATCAGTTCACAAGCCCATTGCCAGTGGGCTATTTGTAAATTGTTTATCTTCTGTACACTCTTTTTATCCGTTCCTGTGCTTTACTTCATTCGCTTTCATCAAAACTGTTGTCGGCCCCCACTGGCATCAATGTTCGATGTTGATGTTGAGAATGTTTGTCTTCGTCGGACCCCCAAGGCAACACCGGAGATGGGCACGCAACGGTGGTGGCGTTTTTCGTTTCAGCTTGCCTTAGGGCTCCTTCTCCTTTTTAAAATTACTACAGTTTAAACAACAGGTGTCAGGGCCGTCTATCCAATGGCTAGACAGGGGTTTCCATTATGTCTTGGCGACCTCAGGCGGTGGCACCAAATTGAGTGGTTGGTTGGTGGGTGGGCAAAAAACGGCTGGCGCGACTTTGAGGCTGATTTCTGTCTTCTGGAGCTATCCAATGGGCATGGTATGTCGAGATACTTTTGGCGATGGAGGGGGGAGCAGGAGAAGCATCAGTTTGTCCCTCAATTTGGGGCGACGATCGACTTTTTCCGTTGGGCTTTTCCGTCGGCGACTGACATCGGGTCGCGGACACTGCCGCCGGTCGACTGTGCGCTGTGTGCGTTTGCAAACTACAACAAATCCGCAGCATGCAGCGCGTTTGTCCGTTGTTCCCGCTCCTCTTACTGCCTGTCGCCTCTCCCCTTTCTCCCCCGTCTCTCGCCCCAAACTGGCTGCCCGGCTCCCTTCCTTCGCTCGAGCAATCAATATTCAAGCGTTCTCACCGTCTGCTCCCCTCTCCCCCCTGCGCAACATGGAACCCCCCTACCGCACACTGGCTTGTTGAGACCCAGCCCTGTGTAAAGCCATACCCGTGCGTCACGGAGACGGTCATCCCCATTCTTCCCTGCGCTGTGCTTTTCGCTTTATGCGTCCGTGTTTCTCCCTCTCTCCCCCCTTGGCTGTGTTGCCCCCCACAGCCCAGTTTTGCCGACGGGACGAGCCACGCGGGCCGCCTTGGAGGCCCCAACCCCCCCCCCTCGGCTACCTCTCCCCGTTTAGAAGCATCAAAGCATCGCCCATGAGCTCAGAAATCTGTGTTGCTTTCTTACGACTTTCTTCCATTCTCGTGACGCTTGCCCTACTCACCCTATAGCTGTTTTTTATCAACCTTTATAAAAGGCCCACTTTTCAGGTCCAAATCCTCATAACGTTCGACTGATTCCGATTTGGAGCCTATCAGGTGAGTCCCCCTTACATTTTTCTCCCATTAGTTAGCTCCTTTCTGCCTCCACCATAGTCACGGACGACTCTTTTTTAATCGTTACAAAACACACGCATCGTGCTTTTCTGCGCAATCCATCTCAGACATCAGTCATTCCGACTTTACTTTTTACCGAATGAATCCAAGGCTATGTGTTCTATGCGTTTTCAGTTTCTGGTTTGGTAATGGTAAATATGATATGGTTGGAAAACCGCTTGGATTTCCTTTCAATCGATCGTTGGCATGTGTTTTTTCGTGTTTTCGACATTTGGTAACAAAACGAAACTCCTCTGGATTGGTTGTGTTGGGCGCTGCTCGTGACGACAAATATCGTTGGTGATCATCATCAGCATCATCAGTTCCATGGGTTGTGTGAAAACGGAATTCTCGCGTGTTGTTAGTTTTTGGCCCCCTCCGTTCCACGGTGTTGCTGCCCTCTGTCCGCTGAAATGATGATACCATATGCACGGAACACACCACAAAATGGGATTGATTTGGACCAAAATGTGTCACATGGTTGCTTACTTACTGTCGCTCGCAATATCCCGTCTTGGCGCCCTCTGTTTGGAGGGAATTCGAATGCTTTTGCCCTATGACGTCATGGTACCAGCCTGATCATCGTTTTAGACAACCTCGACACCGACAACAGCTCCAATCATGCCCTCCTACTCGTCGTCGTCCCGTGGTGGTGACCGGACCGAACGCGACCGTGAACCTCGTCGTCGTTCCCGATCTCCGCGATCTCGCAGCCGTGAACCGACTCCCAACAAGCGTCTCCATCTGGCTGACCTGGATGAAACCGTCACGAGTACGAGTGTCCGGGAAGCCTTTGGCAAGTTCGGCAAACTCGCCGATGTCTGGGTCGCCAGCTATCCGCCCTACTTTGGCTTCGTCGTCTACGAGAACGCCGATGACGCCTCCGATGCCCTGAAGTCCATGCGTCGCGGCTACATCGGCAATTGCCACATCCGGGTCACGATTGCCCTACCCCGTGGATCTCGGCGTTCGCCCCGGCCCTTCCGTCGCGATGACCGTGGCGGTGGTGGCGGCTATGAGCGTCGTGGCTACGGTGGTGGTGGTGGACGTGGCGGTGGAGGCGGATACCGTGATCGTCGCAGTCCCAGCCCGTATGGCCGTCGTGGTGGTCGTGATGGTGGCGGATACCGTGATCGCGGCGAATACCGTCGTCGTTCCCGAAGCCGTAGCCCGCCCCCACGTCCGCGTCGTGAATCCGGCTCCGAACGCGGCTCTCGTCGACGTGTCTCACCCGTCGCATCAGATGTCAGCGAATGATTGACCCAAGGCCCTATTTGACTGGATATTGTCCATGCCCCGACCGCTTACACGAAAGTTCTTTTGTATTGTTCCCACATTCCTTTTTTCGTTACATAATTAATGTTTTTATTGAGTTTGAAGTTTGCTCGATTTCGATATCCCCTATTTTCAAGGAATTGTATTTGTTTTTTATATCACGTTGGTGTTTTTTCTCTCTGAAATGATGGTTGTGTTTGAGGTTATTTAAAAAATGATTAATTAATGCTTGGAATTTGGAGATTTTTGCCGGTTTGAGAACCGTTGCGATACTGATTGACGATCTGATCATTACATCAGTTTTTATAATTTACCCCTTTTTAGTGGCATTTCCTTTCATTGTCGCAACCCATGATGCACAGCGACTGAATCCAGTGCCTCGAAGACCGATTTGTACATTACTTCCCTCCAAATTCGAAACCTGGTCCCGTCACTTCGACATCAGAGCAATCTGGCCCACGACCACCACCGATTCACTGGCTTCCTCCCATCCCCGTCCCCGTTTTGATTCGCCCCGATCCGATAGCCTCGCCGCCTCGAGACGCCGACGACGAATCCCCCTACCGCTCGCCTTCGGATGCTCGACGGAGCGCAGTCAGCGGTGAATCGCTGCTGCTGTTGTTAAACGGGCCGGAAAAGAGTCCTCGTAGCCGTTGGTGCACGAACTCTTGAATCCATTTCCATCCCCAACCGGTACCCTGCGCCTTCTACTGCCAGTGTCATCCATGGCCATGATGACGATTCCGTTGGGCTACATGGTGCCCCAGGGCTACTATGAGCCCAGTCGGTTACCGTGCTACTGCAAGGAGCCGTGTAATAGTTGTGGCGAGCCGAGGGAGGGCGATATGAAGGTACGTCGATGGTAAAATCAGTTTAACTCATCGTAATTTGTAACTTTACAGATCTTCGCCAATCACTACCTCCACGTGAACGACGTCACCGACTATGTCGCGACCCATTTCCTGGGTCGAGGTGTCTTCGGTCAAGTCGTGCAAGCCGTCCGAGTTCAAACCGGCAAAACTGTCGCCATCAAAGTCCTCAAAAACACGCCCAGCTACTACGAACAAGGCAAAACAGAGCTAAATGTGTTGCTACGTTTGTTGAAGAATGGCGCCGAACGACAGCCCGTGACCCATCTCGTGGAAGCTTTTGAGCTGACCGGCCATCTCTGTCTCGTCTTCGAACTCTATAGAGAGAACGTCTACGAATACCTGAAGAAGAACCGATTCACTCCCTTCAGCGTGACCAACATTCGATACATTGGCCTTCAATTGCTACAGGCTTTGGATTTCTTGCTGGTCTGCAATGTGATTCACACCGACATAAAGCCCGAGAACATCATGTTCGTCAATGGAGCCCGGGAATTCGAGATTAAGCTAATCGACTTCGGATCAGCAGTCGTGACAGATCGGCCCGCACTGGAATGCTGCTACCTGCAGTCCAGGTATTACAGATCGCCCGAAGTACTAGTCCGAAGCGAGATCACAGCTGCGTCGGACATGTTTTCCGTTGGATGTGTGCTAGCTGAGCTTTACATTGGCTATCCATTGATGGCAGGAAACAATGAATACGAGCAGTTGAGACTAATTATGGAGATGGTTGGACCCTTGCCGAACAATCTGATTGCGAGTGGCAAGTCGGGCACACGGTTTTTCAACTTTTACGTCGGTCCGGACAACAATGTCATGGCTGTGTTGAAGTCGGAAGAGCAGATTGACCGGGTCAGCATGTTTAAGGAGCGACGGAAGCAGTGCCATAATATTCGGAATTTGAATGAGTTGCAATATGTGAGTTTGCTGATAACTGGAAACAGTTTAGAAGTAATTATTGATCGTTTTTAGTACAAGCGGCCATCTCATTACGATGAAAACTCCCGGATTGCCATCTCCCCGGAAGTTGAACGGTACCAATTCGCTGATTTGCTGTCCCGAATGTTGAGCACGGACCCGAAACGTCGAGCGAATCCTGCGACGGCGAAGTTTCATACTTTCTTTTCGGGGTGAGTCATTGAACGATACATCGCTTATGCCAGTTTACAAATATCCCTGTTTTCAGAATCGAGCCCCACTTTGCCATGGCATCCCCCATGTCGGCCACTCCCTCCCCTCAGGCACTCCAGATGGCTGTCGCCCAACAACAGCAACAATGCCAAACTGCAGCCCTGAATCAGTACCTGAGTCCAGCCTACACGGCCGCCATCTGTCAGCAGCTCTCCTATGCGCCGGCCGTCTATGTACAAAACATGCCCCACGTCCAGAACAACTCCGCTGCCCAACTCGCTTCCACGATGGCAGCTCTCGTGCCCCAGGCTGCTGCCATCGCCGCCAGTCAAAACCTGAACGCGGCAGTCGCGACGGCAGCCTCCAATGCTGCTCCCATGCAAGCCCAATACGTGCCGGCGGCAATGTTTACGAATCCGGCCGTCCTGCATCAATCGTTCAACAATGTCGTGCAACAGCTCACGACCCATCCACAGTATGCCCAGCAATTCCAGTTGGTCGCCGCCGCTCCAGCGCACAATGGCCATCATCAAGTGGTGCTCGGCAATGCGAATGGTGTCAACGTGATGCCGCAGCAGCAAGCCATCGTCCTGAATCCCAACACGTTTTGCTACCAGTTGGTGACCCGACCAGCAAGTCGGAGTCGATCGCCTCTGTGAAACGAGATTCAGCGTGGATCGTGTCAACAACCCTCAATGCTAAACGATGAGTGTGTGCAATGTCTGTTGTGTTTTTCTTCCTTCTTCTTTCTTCCCTTCTATCTTTCGAAGTTCGCTATTAAATTAAATTAAAAATCCTGGTTTTGGTTCTTTTTAAATGTGTTTGTTGTTAAAAGTCAATCACTTTCTGCTCTTCATTGCAACTACAATAGTTAATGTATACATATTTTTGCTCTACTTTCTGTATTGCCAAGGTTTCGGGTTATCCTTTCTCCGTTTTTTGATGCACATATACACTCCATTGCGCTCTCTTCTGATTCCGCACCAACCCGTTTTCCGAAAATTTTGTTGCTATTTATCAGAAAGAGGAAAAAAGTAAATCGAAAACAGCTTTGTCCAACTTCCGCACACTCGTTGTTTTTGGTCTTTTTTGTTAGGTTTTTTTCTGTTTCCACGTTTTAGTTGGAACGATACACAAAAAATAAAAAATATTTTGTTCGAACGACGCCCCGTACCGTATTTATCCCATTCAACTGTATCACTTCTGTCGAACTGTGTTATCTGGTCATCTTTATTATTGGCGTTACTTCTTAAATACGACGACGATATGTACCCCCTATAGTCAACTTGTGCTTGTTATGACCGTTATCATTGTGTCTGCTTTGGGACGACGACGACTGACAATCCACGTCGGTGGAGCAGTACGTTTCTTCTCGAGAAGATGGAATTACATTCATGAATCTTTCTACTTGTTCGCTTTTTGACTGGCTTTGTGATCGATTTTTGATTTTTTTTTTTGTTTTAATCAGTCGTCGTCTTTGAATGCCTACAGACACGGACCATCATCCATCAGCATAAAAAGTGTCTTCATTTCTTTCTTTCTTCCTTCTGTTTACACATGGCCGGTATCTTTAAGCGTTAACTGGGTTGGCTTTCAAGACCAGCTCTGACGCGCCTTCTATTCATTCATTCTTGAAGAATCAATTGTTCTATGCAGTGAGGGTTGAAAATCGTTTTATTTGGTATTTTTTGATAAAAATGCAAAGGAAAATCGTTGCAAATAGGTGATTGCGGCGTTCATTTATTTTGTGTTTTGGTTTTGAAATAAAATTACACAAGTTAAAAAAAGTACGGTAAACTGTCAGACAGTTTTTGATGGACAAAGTTGGTGCCGATATAGAAGACACTACGAAGACTGAACGACACAACCTCACAGTTTATGACATTTATTTACAAATATCGATTGAAAGTTAAAAAAACAACTTATAAATTTTTACAAAACGTCTTCTCAGCCCGACTTTCACCTGTCATAGCGGCACAGATGAACTTTTTACGGCATGTTTTGTCGCAAGTTTTCAAAGTGGCATCATTTCGGTGATAGTAGGTGATGTATTTGTCCAACAAGGTGTCATCTGTGGTCAGGCGCATCAGAAGGTCGTGGAAAGAGGCTGGGGAGAGGTCGGGCATGTTGAAAGCCGCCTGGAAAACGCGGTTAAACTTTAACATTTGACAGTTTTACAAACCTTTCGATTATACTCCAACTCATAGGTAACCTTATCCTCCTCATTGGCTCTCGTAATATTGGCCCAATAAGTATCCTCGTCAATCATAGTAAAGCTCGATCCGTCATAATCGCCATCAATGGTGTAGATCTTGTAAGCTGGATTGACATGGCTGTAGGTTGTGACCGATGGGCCGACGATGGCCACCCCGGTTGGACGGCTAGATGGATCGAATTCGTCGAAATACATCTGAAATTGCAAACTTCAAGTATTTTCTCTATCGGAAAGGGCAGTTTTCCTTACATAAAAATGATCAAAATGGGTGTGCCCATAAAACTGTGCCATGATAGTACCCTCAAATCGGTTTACCAGTTTGTAGTAGTTGTTCGCCCATGCCTGGAGGCAATAAGCGTCTCCAGTCGGAATGTGGGATATGATGTGGACTTTCTGCCCAGCCTTCTCAGCAGACAACAATTCTGATGACAGCCATTGAAGGGTGTCATCAGGGTCGGTGGCGTTGATGTAGAGGTAGCTGAAATGGTGAATTTGAAACGCATTAACAACTCATCGCCAGTTTTTTCAACCACAGTAACCCCGAAACTCACAAATTGTAACTACTGCAGTATACACTGTTAAGTGAGATGATCTTTAACTTATCATACAACATGAATGAGTAACTTGCCCGACTGAAAATTAACGTCTCACAACATGATGCAGTTTAAAAATAACACTCACTAATTGATGGTTTCACTGGTCGAAGCCGGCAACCACTTGCTCCAAGCCTTATTCAACTCCGTGTATAACCATTGCGGTCCACGAGTTTCGTATTCAGGAATGCTTCTCGGTGCCATGGCATCCATGGGCACGCCTTCATGGTTGCCCAGGCTCTGGATGATGGGAATTCCGGGGAAGTGCTTGTCCAGCAACCCATTTATGTTGTTAATGATGGTAGTCGTTGTCTCTTTTGTATAATCCCAGATGGCATGAGGCTCCAGATCACCCGTCAACATGATGTAATCCAGTTTCCCGGCATCTTTGGCAATGTGCTCAAAGGTGGCCTCCAAAGTTCGATACGGTATGTCGCATTTGGCGATGCTTCCCCATTTGCCGGCGGGCGTTTTGATTGAACTATCTCGTCCATCGACCTTATATTTTCCAGTTTTATCATCCGTGAATTCCCGGCAGCAAAATGCATAGGTATTGATGAGTTCATGGTTTGAGCAGTCGGCCTCAGTTCCGACGGCATAGTCCGGATCGGCATGGAGATCGGTCAGATGCAGGACCCGGAGGGTCGGCTTCCCAGGAGCTGGAGTTGGCCATGACTGGACGGCTGGCTTGTTTGGAGGGATTTCAATTGGCCAAGTTTGGTTAAACGGATTTCCGGCGGTCACGCAATCTGGGACGAATAGGCCACAGACTTCCCTTGGGGATAGAACTGACCGTTCGATGACAAAGTAAAGTTCATCCGCGAATTCCGTTACAATGTGCCGACAGACATGGGGTTGTTCTATTTTGAGGTTGATACACGTCGATCTGAAATCAACTTAGTTATTGAAAGAAATCAGTTTATTAGTTAAACAAAAACCCACACAACAAACTGATCAATCTCAGCATCAGTCTTATCCTGCTTCAGCAAGGCGTCAATTCCAGAAACCAATACATTGCAAAGAGTACAATCCAATCTGCCGAATATCAATGGCGCTTTTGAACCTACTGGAGTTTCAATGGGCTTACTGTAGCTTACTTGGCTAAATACCGCAATTATCAAAAAAATCAAGATAACCGGTATCACAGTTTTATAAAATAACGTCATATTGTCCCTGCCAGTTGCTCCAAATTCGACACAAAGGTCAAATTGTTGCACTTTTTGGAGAGAAGAAGCATGTTCTCCCGGATGATCGACCTTTTTATAGTCATCGAAGCCGGTGCCAGTGCGATGCTGGAAGATCATAGGTCGTCGACAGTCGAAAAGCGTTCCATGACATGCTTTTACTTTTGGTTGACCAAAGGTAGAGGACTAAACCACGAGGCTTGCAATAGCGTGAGGATACTGATAAAAAGCAGTAGAATGGTATGCGATTGACAAGTGAAAGCTGCAATTGTGGTTTTAGCTCTTTGTAGTTTGGCTGTTTGAATGGTATCGGTGCAGATTGAACTGATGGATGGTTTTTAGTCAATGAAAAGCGTGACTTTTATCAATTAAGACAACATAACTGTAATTGTCAGTTTAAAGCATTAAAATTTCCCCTTTGGAACCATTTGAAGCCCCGTGGCGCCGGTGGCATGCCCTTTTGTCGGGGCGAATCGTAGATATAGGGTAGATCGACGGGTCGGAGGCTCCAGAGGAACATAGTCACGTGGAAGGCACCGATGAGGACGAAGATCCATCTACAATGCAAACTTAGGTGTCCGGTCGTTCAGTTTAGAACAAAAACATACGCCCACATTATCATGTAGACATCAGGTAAACATAGCCCGATGCGTTGAGTGACAATAGCACTGTCGACATCACTGAATTTGATGGAGACGCCTTCGGGAAGCTGTTTCACAACGATATGGGAGGTGTTTTCCTCCTTCAAAAGCGGTGTGATTCTTGCGAGGGTATCATGCTTAATAATATGCCCCTCGGTCGTCCATTTGAACACATTGGCACCGGTATTGATGTGCTTTATATTCAGTCGAAGCATGCCCAGAGGGCACCCCTCATGCGTGATGACATCAATGATGGGTTGGAAGCAGAAATAGATGTCTTTGGGGGTGCCTTTTTTGTTGGTTACGATCATGGTGAAGTGGTCGTTTTGGTAGGTGAGGGAGAGCTCGGCACCGGCGCCGGATATCGTGCTTAATGGGGTCGGGTTACTGTAATCTGAGGGGAGATTGACTTACACAGGGCCTGTTTCCTCTCGGCTAAAGGGCTCAAAATTGGATTCAGCTATGGTCGAAATGATCCAGCTAGCCAAGATTAAGGACATAAAAAGCATGATGAAAGCACTTGGGTCCTAACTGACCCGTCCAGACTTCCATCCTAACCAGAATGGCAATGTTCAGTTTTCGATAAATTTACATGGCCAGTTTTCCTTATTCGAGTTAGCCCCCTGATCAACGATAACAAACAACGACATTATGTCAAGAAAGAAGTTCACCATAGTGGAACCGTCACTAACGAATCAGTTTTTATGTTTCTTTATTCAATGAACACCCATTTTCTTTCCCCTTCAAGGGTATAATAACATTAACTACACACATATTTCAATGATCAATGGTCCAAATAGTATTTTGAATGGTCACGTGACAGAAGTCATGCAGTTTACGAATGAGTTATAATAATCTTAGTTAGCTTACAGTACTCAAATCCCAAATCAACCCCGATAGTAACCACCAGTACGTGGTGGGGGAGGTGGTGGTGGTGGCTCCACGACGGGTTCCGGCTCG
>KB455460.1:203823-222080 GCA_000341325.1 Panagrellus redivivus | reverse complement strand
TGGGGGTGGTGGTGGCGGAGGGGGTTCGACCACAGGCTCGGGTTCCGGCTCCGGACGTGGTGGTGGTGGCGGAGGAGGGGGTGGTGGGGGTTCAGCTACGGGTTCCGGCTCTGGCATTGGAGGTGGTGGCGGGCGACCGTAACCGCCGCCGCCATACCGACGAGGTGGTCCATATCCACCGCCGCCGCCTCCACCGAAGCCGCCGCCACCGAAGCCGCCTCCATTGAATCCGCCTTCGTCAAAGTTGTTGAATCCGCCATATCGGCCACTGCCATACCCATAGCCTCCGGATCCATAGCCGCCGAAACCGCCGCCGCCATAGCCTCCGCCGCCGCCGGTCATGTAGCCGCCGCGTTTGACTCTTAAATCAAACATTACAGTTTTATGACATTCAAAAACAACAGAAACCAACCTTTGAACATCGCTAACTCCTACCGCCAGCGCTACACACGCTGCGCAGGCAAGCAGCAATCTTGTTGACGTCATGACGTCGAGATAGTGCAGGTAATGTCGTCCCAAATTGAAGGAAGACAAAACACAGCCTCTGACGATGCCCCGACCGAAGACGGGTTCCTTATATATCGGGCCCAGGGCCATTGTTCGAGGTCATCCCGCCTGTTGATCGAAGTCTGTTAGTCAGTTCACGTAGGCCAGGTCATGTTTGACGTTAACGACATGAGCTGAACAATGAATGATGTAGGCGTTTTTACATTAGACGTTTCTAAAAGGCAATGAAGTCAGCGCTTGTTTGACAACAGAAAGACGGCTGTAACTTATTCTGTCCAGCGAACTTCGACGAGTAATGTCATCATGACGGGGTTCCTGGTAGTATTGAAACACGTTAGAGGACTACTTTTAGTGAAGAAAGGAAAGTTGGAAAAAAGTAGTCGCAAAATAGTTACAATCAAAACCAATAGCTTCAGTCTTTCTAATTTACTGACTATGTCTACTCAAATTGCCTTCGTAATGTAAAAGTCAAAAAAGTTAAAATCTAAGTTGAACACTGACCATAGTGCATGAGAAACGTAAACACTCTTATTTTTTATTGGTTCAATGTTGCTAAAACAAAGACAGTTTCAAGGCTTCCGATCTCCGCGGCAATCTCCCTGCGGTGCCATTCACACCGGCTGCCCGTCAAAACTGCAATAACTATCTGTTTGAACGTGTGTTCGCTAATTGTGCCAGAGAAAAGTCTTGCTTTTTGTATGAAATCGTATTCTGGTCTTGTCTTCTGGCGCAAAATACCTAACAAATTTGGTAGCAGCGAGTGGTTCTGAAAATGCCCGTGAATCTGGCTCGGTAAGAGCAACAATAAACTAGGACCCCACTCTATCAGTTTCTACTGTGTCGAAAGAGTAAGCTTGTGTTGAAGTCTGGTCAGGTTGATCAGCAGGAAGTTTGAAGTCTTGAAGTTAGAGCCGTTTCGTAACAACACCGACTAACCCGATCCGGCGTGGGGCTTCGAGCCATCAAAGTCTTTCTGTTTTCTTTTCATACAAGTTGTTGTTAGTATTCGAAATAAAAAATGTGTAAGAATTGGAGAAGTATGACCCAGAAGCACAAACGGTCGAGGTCGGGCATGTAGAAGATTGTTAGAGTAACATGGTAAATCAAAGTATAAATTAAAAGTTATACTTGAAACCCGGCAATTTGTGAACTAACTAATATCAATGTTAAAACAGTAAAAATCAGTTCAAGAAATCTAAGCTGCAGTTTTTCTTTCTGGTCGAAAATGACAACATTTGTCACTACTACATAATGCCCAACAATGATCAACAAAAAGCTGTGTAAAAAGAGCAAATTTTGTTAAAAACAAAAATGTTTTATTCCCAACGGCATCCTAAATGAGCAAAAACATGGTCCCACACAGAAACCCTGCACCTAGTGAACACAGGCGCTTCAGTTCGATCCTAAATCGTGCAATCGGAGCTGGTCGAAATGAACGCCGATATGGATTACGAAAACGCCGAAAACGTCAACCCCCTTCGTTTCGTATCGCCTGAACCCTTTGCCGATGTCGAAAACCACGACGATCTCGAATTTGTCGATGCCAGGGGTGACAGCAAGTCGGACGCTCGCCGGAAGACTGTGCTCGGGGTAATTTTTTTCAAATTTGATGTTGTTTCTGCTTTACTAAGTGAACCTTTTACAGTCTACTGCCTCGAACTTGATTGCCCGGGAACATTTTCAGTGTGGAATGTGTTTCAAGACTCTGACGACTCGGCAAGGTTGGTTTTTTGAAGTTTTTGTTGTGAAAATTATGAAATCGCTTTGTTTCAGGCCTCAAGAACCACCTTCTTCGTACGCATAACGATGTTCGCAGTATCATGTGCCGGGATTGCGGTCAAACTTTCAAATCCCATTCGAATCTGGCTGACCATCGGAAGCATATGCATGACAATGTCAAGTTTACCTGCGTTTTGTGCCAGAAGTCGGCCAATTACCGCTCCAACTTGAAGAAGCATCTCAGCAAGCACTGTTCGACGAAGGAAGAGCTCGAAGCCCTTTGGGAGGAACATTATTCGTACGTTTTCGGCATTTAATTATATATAATTTCCACTTTTAATCAACGTTTTCAGAACCGACAAGACCAAGCAAATTTCCGCGGCTCGGAAGCGCAAGAGTGTTGATGTTGAGCAGTAAGTCATTATGCAACTTTCATCTGACCTTTTAAATGGTGTAATTTTCTTCAGGGTCGACGTCTCCATAGTCACAGATGCTTCCAAGCTTGATGTCCATCCGCCGCCTCGATCCCAACGCATGCAATTGGGCAACTTTTTCACGCGGTTCCTGTCCCAGTATCACAACAACATGTTGTATCCGACGACGCCTTTTGCCAAGTTGGAGAACATGTTCCACACTGATGCCACGGGCAAGACGGTTTTCACCCCGAGCTTCATGAACCACGAATGCCCTCTGTGTCCGTCCCTCATGTTGCCGCGGACCCGTCTGTTGGAACACATGGATATGCAGCATGACCGCAATATTGTCGCCGAGCACTTTTGCCGCATCTGCTTGAAGAGCACCCGGAACATCAATTTGCATAAGGAGCTTCACGTTGATATGGAGAAGGCGTCGCAAGCCGTGCTCTCCGTCACGAAGAACTGCCTCGAGCCCCTGATGGACCGTCCTCTCTTCGACGAAGCTGCCGAAATCGAGAAGGACCGGCTCAATGTGATGTAATTGTTATTGCTACTTTTGTTATCTTTTACCCGCTTACTTTCCGTTTTTGTTTTCTCTTTTGTTTGTTTTGGAAACCAATTAAATTTAGTAAATTTAGACTGCGAAAACAATTCCCACACATTAATTAACAAATACATCATTAATTACGAAATTCAACACAAACACAAGTGTCTGCAATTAAAAATCAAACAAAACAAAAAGCCCCGAGGCTTCGGATAAGGATGTTTTTCTTCTTTTGGAGAAAGGTGTAGCGATTTAGAAGTATTCGGTGATGGTGCTAGGCATCTCTTGGATTTCAGTGTTGTAGTACGCCTCGATATCCTTGAGGGTACGCTCGTCGTTGCTGGTGACGAAGTTGATGGCCACACCCTTGCGACCGAAACGGCCAGAGCGACCAATACTGAAATGGAATAATGAATATCACGTCGAGTTATCAGTTTAAATAGGGAAACTTACCGGTGAATGTAGTTTTCACGGTTGCCGGGGAGATCGTAGTTAATAACGACAGACACCTGTTGGACATCGATACCACGAGCAAGGAGATCGGTGGTGATAAGGACGCGAGACGAGCCGGTACGGAACTGACGCATAATCAGATCACGCTCGGATTGCTCCATCTCACCGTGGAGGAAGGAGACGGTGAAGCTGCGGGCCTCCATGTTGGAAGCGAGCTCCTCGACCTTTCTGCGGGTGTTGCAGAAGATGACGGCCTGCGTGATGTTGACCGTGTCGTACAGATCGCAGAGGGTGTCGAACTTCCACTCCTCCTTGTCGACGGCAATGTAGAACTGCTTGATACCGTCAAGGGTGATTTCTTCCTTCTTGATAAGGATGCGGATAGGGTCACGCATGAACTTCTTGGTGACGTCGAGGACCTCAGCGGGCATGGTAGCGGAGAGGAGGACGACTTGGACGTCATTGGGGAGGGTTTTGAAGACCTCGTAGATCTGGTCCTTGAAACCACGAGACAACATCTCATCAGCCTCATCGAGGACGAAGATCTTGATGTGGTCGGTCTCTGAACAAGGAAACAATATAGCATTTTCAAGTCGTAATAGTTTATATAAACTTACTCAAGTGACCGCGGACGATCATGTCGTTGACACGGCCGGGGGTACCGACGACGACCTGAACGCCGCCCTCGAGCTTGCGGCGATCATCCTGGACGTTGGTGCCACCAATGCAGGCATGGAAGTTGATGCCCATGTATTCACCGAGGGCTCGCATGACGATCTCGATCTGGAGGGCCAATTCACGGGTCGGCGCCATGATGAGGGCTTGAACCTCGTGAAGGCTAGCATCGACACGCTGAAGGACCGAGATGGTGAACGTGGCAGTCTTGCCAGTACCCGACTGAGCCTGAGCAATGACATCACGGCCAGTGCAGCAGGGAACGATAGCGCGCTGCTGGATGGCGGACGGCTTCTCAAAACCGAAACCGTAGATACCGCGGAGAAGGTCTTCCTTCAGCTTCATGTCATCGAAGCTCTCGGCGACCTCATCCCAGTTGGATTCGATGACGCCATCGACGGAGAGGGGGATCTCGGTGTCGTTGTTCACAACATTTCTGAAAAGGAAATTATATAAAAACAATGCATGGATTGATTTCTTGGAAGGGGAAAGCTAACCAAATAGTATTACGACTATGTTAAATAACATATGAGTCATTGGAAGGTGTACCAAACGACAAATAAGGTATTTCGATAGGTGTCGAAATAAAAAAAAAACACTTGGAACTCGTGGTCCCATCGCACTCAAAGTCCAAAAAATCCCCCAAACCAGGGCCAAAATAGTAAAAGACTTACTCCTGGACATCAGTCATGTCAAATTATATGCAACCAGAAAGAAATCGGATTACAAGAAACGGTAGAAGTTTGGTTTCCAGATGGAAATGCTCAATATAGTGAGGATGTATGAATGAAAGCTGGGCAAGTCAGCGAAAAACGCGCACGCCGCCCACCGTACCCCTCCGGGAAGGCGCGCAGTTTGAAAAAGGCGTGGTGGAAGACGGGACGGTTGTGCGTGCGTGGAGCGCCCGACGAACACGAGAACTGCAGCCTGCAGGCGTGTTTCTCAAGCTTGCTTGTTCTTCCAAGGCTTTTTGCACCTATTTTGCAATTATTGCCGACATGACATCGAATGGGATCAACGGCGACGATGCTGGGAACGAAGGCGGAGACGGGGTTGTCATGGCGATTGCCAAGTTTAAGTTTGAGGGAAAAAATAATGATGAGGTTGGTTTTTGGCTTGCTATTCAAGCTTTGCGACAGTTTTTATATATTTTTATGAGTCATACACGGATAATACGCTTTGACTAACACACTGGCAAGAGAAATAGTGACATTACACGCATTAACATTGGACAAATCAGTTTATATATACATGAAAAGATGAAATTATGACGAAATCAGTTTTAAAAGTCAAATCCCTTCCAGCTCTCCTTCGAACCCAACGATATCATCATCGTGACACAACAGCTTGATGGTGGATGGTGGGAAGGCAACATTGAGGGCAAAATCGGATGGTTTCCGTCGAACTTTTGTGAAATTATTCCACAAGATGCGTCAGGTACAGATAACACAAATTACGTGCAGTTTTATATATAATTTTCCAACAAAACCACATTTACAGACAGCACAGCTCGTCTCCCCAACCTCGAAGTATCCGACAAGGAAATTGAATCGAATCAAGCCGCAAATCGGACCGCTGTGATAGCGGAATTCTTAGTCAAAGAGCTGGCCCATTTGAAGGAGCTTGTCCGCATCCAGGACACCTTCCTCACCCCCGTCAGCAACTCATCGTCCATCAGCAATGAGGAATATGCAATCTTGGCTTGTAATTTGGATGAAATCATTGCCACGAAGACGCTTTTGCTCAGAAACGTCGACGCTGAAACGAAGAAAGACCCCTCCGGGCATCGAATTGGAGCCGTTTTCCTTGAAGCAGCGCCGGCGTTGAAGGAGCTGCTGACTCAGTATTGCCTGAATCACCCTGTGGCCGTGGGGGTCGTGACATCGAGGCAGAATCAACTGGGACCGATATTGAAAGCACATCGATGGGAATTGAAGGAATTGCTCGGCGGATTGAGCGTCGTTTTTCGGCATATTGAGAAGTATGCGGTGTTGTTGCAGGAGATTGAAAGGAATTACCCGGTTAGTTTGATATTGCACGTCAAATTTTCAGTTTTGTTATTACAGGACAGCCACGCCGATCGAGGCAACCTCCAACGAGCAAGCTCGGTCTATCGATCCATCTGGCAGAATTGCCTTTTCGTTCGGAAGCAGAAAGAAGTCCAACTCGAATTCCTGGCCCAGGGCTATCTTGAAGAATGGTTTGGCGAGACTTTTCCGGATATTCTTGGCCCGCTTGTTCACATTGGCGGCGTTACGATTGGAAGCGCGAGGGAATCAGTTTTGGGCGCCCTGGCTGATCGGAAGATTGCTGTCTTCTCGAAGATGATCCTCTTCCTGGAGTCGACGGCAGATAAGTATCATCTATCGGATACTGTGGATACGACGGATTTGGTTATAACGAAATCTGATGCCAAGATGTCGCTGGAGTTCAAGAAGGGCAATGAAGTCCGCGCTTTCGTCCACAGCCTGACCAATGACGACTTCCAATCTCTCGTCGAAGCGCTGGCTTCATGCGGTGAAGGGCTTATCTTCGATGGAAGTGCTTTGGTGGCTCAAGTTGCTCCGGCGACGCCGCAACATGCCCAGACAGTTCGACGAGTTGAGGAATTCAGCGAAGCTCTACGGCCCCAGAAGGCGGAGGTGGTCAATCTCCCCCAGGCGAGTGAAGGCTTCCGACTCGATCATGAGCTCCAGATGGTCATCCCCGACGCTGTTGAATCCACTGATAAGGGTAAAGGCCGCCCAACACGTGTCTTCAACGGGCATTGCCTGATGCCATATCCAGCTCCACGTGGTGGCTTTGGGGCCGATGAAGTTGGACGGATAAAGCTTCGTCGAGGCAGTAAGATCGTTTACTTTCACGAGCAGTTTATATATAACCCTAATCCTTCTAGTGACGAATGAAGAAGTCGAAGACATGGAAAACCTGCGTCTCGTCGAAGGCTACGTCTCCCGAGCCAGTTCATCCGGAATCGGCGCCTCCGTTCTCCATTCAACGACCTCCATGTCCCATGGCCTTCAACGAGCCCCATCCTATTCCGCTGATCGGCCACCCCTCATCGTCGCTGAGCAGGAGAAGATCCTCGTCGAAGAGCGTGAAGGCGATCAAGTCGTCTTCCGAGAAAGGACCCTCGTTGACACCGTTTACAACATGACCACTGAAATGGCACAACTCAAAAAGGTACTATTACTCATTCCACTATCGTATCAGTTTCTAAACCCCTTTATCTTCCAGCAAGTCGCTGCCCTGACCGAAATCGTCGAGAAAGGGGAACGCGCTCGACGTCGCATCGAAGAGTACTGCCTATCCCGAGATAGCCACGGGCATTCGCTATCGATCTCGTCCACACCAAAGCCCACAGAACGAGATTCTGTATAACTTCCCTTTCCCCTACATGGCAGTTTTCAATCAATCCAATAACCACGACCCCATCGACAGGGATATCATTTGAGCAATGCTATTTAACGAAACCAAAGTTTATTTTTAACCCAATTTGCATTAAGTGTGCCATTTTTGTATACAAATTTTGCGAGTATGATATTTATTGAATGCCTTTGTTTATTTTCTGTTTCGAGATCCCATAAGTGTAATAAATCGATACTTAATTGATGTTGTTGGACCTTGGTTGGCCTGGCATCGTAGCGACGGTCATCCTCATGGTGGCCGCGGGCGTTGGCGCAGCCTTGCCATTCGGACATTGCTATAAAGCGCGCGCTAAATGGCGTCGATATGAGCAAAAGCTTCGCCAACCGACGCGGAATGAGGCCAAGATTGTCCAGGTAGGCCATTAGGCAGTGGAGACGCGTGAGGACACACTATGCGCAGTTTGGATGGTTTCAGTACGGTCGCGAACACAGTGCCTTCATCGATTTGTACAACGCGGCCTATGGGTCCCCATTTCGGTGTATGCCATTTGGGGCGGACCGAAGGACTCAATCTACCGTGGGGGTGGCCAACGAGACGGGGAAGAAGTGAAGCTGGGGCGATGTCACATGTAAGAGGGTTTTGGGGTTGTGGTACTGTGGGGTGTACTGTAATGAAGAAAAAGTTGATGTTTTTATGGAGTTTAAAGACGTATATAAGTTAATTTATGGCTTTCTTGAGAACTTCGCATAATTCATCTCACAGTTTAGCTGTCGCCATGAACGATGTAGCCCCTTTTTTCTTGCAACGATCAAATGTCGTGTCATTGTAGTCCCCTTTAGCCGCGATGGCTAGCGCGGTCGGCCCAAACTTTCTATAAACAGTTACCAGTCTCGTTATTCACAGCTTTTCCTATCGCTTATCATCCTAAAACTCCCAAAATTCCAGATGGGCGTCGCTCCCCCTCTTCCAGCTTCCGTCAAGAGGCCCGACTTGGCCGTCCTTCTCAAGGATGCCACCTTCAAAGATGCCTGGCAACAAATCCAAGTATCCCCGTCCTACGAGGCCTACGCCATCATGAACAAGGCGATTTTCATCGTTATATCAGCTATCGGAGTAGTCATGCTTACATCCACTCAATATGCCGACCTCGCCGGAATTTACACACCGGCTGCGGTTTACTTTTTCATAACGCTTGCTTCGTTATTCCCTCTTTCCTTCTTTTCCACCATGATTCTTTCTCTGTTGACTGTTTTCCCCGCTGTTGTGGCCACTGGTTTGCGTAAACCTGCTAAGGTTACTGTCGAATCCGAAATCATCGCCTCCACGTTATATATAACCTGCATCGGTTGCTGCGGCGCATTTGTTTATGAATGTTATAACTTGCACCTGCTTGACCTGCGCAAACACCTTCTGGCTGCTCCGTCAAAGGCAGACTTCATCTTGAAGCGAGCCAATCTGGCAAAAATTATTAAAAACGCCGGCATTTCCTTGAACATTGTGTGCTTTCTTTCAACCTTAAACGTTTTACTACTCCGTAATTATGAATTCATCATTCCCTCGGTCAGTTGGCCCCTTATATTGACGATTTATATCTTTATGTTTTTTACCATGTATTTGAGTGTGAAATTCTTTTGGGCTCTATACTGTGCAGTGAAGGCATCCAAAGTCGGCCAGAAACCTACTTCCTTGCTGCAAATTGTTTAACCTTTCAAAGTAAAACATAACGTTAAACATTGCATTGTGATACTTGAATTTATTCCGTTCATCTGAAGACAATAAATAATGATACATTGAAACATGCTTCGAATTCGGGTAAAAATAGATTTTCACACACATAAATGACCGGCAGAATCCGGCCGAAATCTTTTATTTTGTGCCAAAATGTAATTAACATCGATTCAATTGATCACACGGGGCAAATAGGGCATAACAAAGCCGAACCGGACCCGATAAGCGAGTGTCGCAAAAAGTACCAGAACTCGATTCTTGCGATTTTTCGCATATTTGAGTTCTGGTAAATGCAAAAAGTTAAGAATTTAGTGTCTTTTAGATCGCAATTGGATTGCCCACGTGTCAGAAAGCTCAAAAACGTGCAAAAGCCTGCTTCGCACCCATTCATTTGAACCGTAATTTAAAAAAAAAAAGCGAAAAACGGAGAAAAATCCCATCTTTGACATGATAACGGTCATCGATGAGACTATAGACACACCCTAAAGATGTTTGCCACCATTTGCCGTGATCCAACATTTGCATTGCTAGCACAGCATTAATTTATTAAAAACCCAGGGCCAAGTTTGATCGAAATAGGTTGAATTGACAGCAGAAACAGCAATCAAAGTAGATTCAAAGTGCTAACTACAGTGCAAAGATACACTTTATTAGTGTTTGGGAGTGTATCGTTACCAGGCATAGCCAGTATGGTAATCTTCTGCTAAATAGGAGTAAACAAGGCAGGGTGTCACGACCCGGGGCCGAACGCAGTGTTCGCGCCATTGATTGAGCCTTTTCGGTCGAACGTTGACCCCGGGCCTGCGCAGGGCTGCCGGCACAGTACTAGGCCCTAGGCCAGTTGCTTTCATCGAATGTCGAACCGTTCGGCAAAACATTGCCCAGGCGTAAAATTTTCGCGATCGTGTGTATTCACGGGTTCTCCGATTTCGAGCATAACTACTTTTACATAGAGTTTACTATTGTAACTGTGTTCACCATAGCAGTTTTCAGATGAAACGCGCCCAACAAGATCCCATGTTCAAAAAAGCCTGGGATTACACCCTCCAGAAGCCGTCGATATCTTTTCTCGGTACTCATCACACTCCATGGCTGTTTGCCACGATCACCGGACTTCTGGCCTTCTGTTACTCGACATGGAACACCACCGTGAACCCGATGATATTCATGCCGCCGTTTATCTGCTACAACGGCCTCTACATTGCAAGATCATGTCTCAGCCACAATAAAACGATTATCCTGGCGTTGATTAGCGTTATTCCGACGTCCATGGTCATGATGCTTTTCAATGGAACATGCACTGGCTACTTCGTCTTTCTGTATGTCATATCTTGCTTTACATATGCCGTCGGATGCATTGAATCCTATTTGACGGAACTGCGGAATCGTCTTCGTGCGGATCGCTCTTCGGCGGAACTTATCTTCAACAAAGCCATGTTGTCCCAATGCATCATAACGGCATTGTTCTTTGCGAATATGACTGTTGCGACCGCATGTTACGGGTATTATGTGAGTGCAACGCCTTCCTACCCTACACCGAGCTCCATGCTTTTGAGTGGCACTTTCCTTGTTATTGTTGTTTCTGCTCTTGTTACAATTCACTTGTCTGTTGCTTCTTTGGGGTATTTTTCAAAGATTCGTGCTTTGAAGGCGCCGAAGTCAGTGGAACAGGGGGAACTGATTGCTTGAATCGATTGTAACTTTGTTTTTTTTCTTAAATGTAACGCAGTAGTAATAAAGTTTGTAAAATAACAGTATTGGAATTTCGACGAAAACGAGCAAGTCTTTGTTTTATCGCTATAATGAAAACCAGTATGATGTCGAAAAGCTGTTGAAACCTTTTCCACTGTGCATTAAGAAAAAAATTGACTTGTGCTCGACAGGAGTGCCCTTTGGCTAGTTGTTTCTATCGTTTTGGCTAGTTGTTTCTATCGATTTAGCTTGCATGTGGCAAAAACAAGGCCAACCTCGTGAGCTTTTGCGTGGCCCATTTCTACACCATGCCCTTCTCCACGTTTATGGGGTCAAAATACGTCTAAACGCATTCTAAATTAAGTTATATCTTGAATCCGCTTTTACAGTTTTCTTACACAAACTATCCAAATTTTAGATGAAATTCCTTCACCGTAAAAACCGAATACAACCCATGGAGCAGGAAGAAGACGAAACCTTGTCCGACGGAGTCCCGTATCTGGATTCTAAAACTATATTCATGCACGCTCATGGTCCTTGGTTGTTTGCTTCCATCGCCGGGTTTTTCGGTTTTTATTACGTCTATAAGCAGGATATGAACGGAATAGTGTTTCTCCCTGTTTTCATCTACTTCAACGGCATCCACATCGCAAAATCTTACCTCAGTTACAACAAAACGATGATCTTGACTTTGTTATGTCTATTTCCAACCGTAGTCGCTGTCATATGCGTCGTTCCGCAGTTTAATGTTGATATTATGAATATTTTAACGAACATTTACTTATTATGCTACCTGGGTAGTACTATGATTGCCGGCGTTTATTATAAATTTCGGATTGAAGAGCTGAGTATCCGTCTTTGGGATGACGAGGATTCAGAAGAACTTAATTATAATAAAAACAATTTCACTCAGTCTTGTTTTTGTTGCTTGATAGTAGCTAATTTCACAGCCTTACTGCTAGGTGGTTGTTACTTATTTGGATATATATTGCCTGACCAATTTGTACCTCATATTGAAAGGCCTCCAGCAGGTTTAGTTTGTAAGAGCATTTTTTCTTTTGTTGTATTTGTATTTGGTATTGTGACCTTAAAGTATGCTAAGAAAACTGTTTGCTACTTTATGAAAGTTCGTTCTTTAAAAAAAGAAGTGAAAGACTCTGAAGTTCATCTTTAAATTTGGAATGTACTTTTTTTACATTTTACGCTTTTTGCAAAAAAATAAACTCGATGAAACGCTACGAAGGTTTAAAACAACAGTGGAATTCTGACAATAACAACGCATGTAGTAATATTTTAAAAAGAGCAGTGTCGAAAAGCTGTTGCGGTCTTTTCGACTGTGCGAAAGTGTAATTCGGGCTCGGGGGGAGTGCCCTTTGCAGCTTTTGGCCAGTCGTTTCTATCGATTTGGCTCGCGCGGGCAAAACATGGCCGACCTCGTGCGCTTGCGTGGCCCATTTCTACACCATGCCCTTCTCATCGTTCATGCGGACAACATACATGAAAACGGGTTCTAAATTGAAGTATATCTCAAATCAATCCGCGTTTACTGTTTTCTTACATAAACTATATAACTTTTAGATGAAATTCCCTTACCAAAAAAACCGAATACAGCCCATGGAGCAGGAGCAGGAGGAGGAGGATACCTTGTCCGACGCGGAACCAGATGTGAATGAAAAAGATATGTTAATTTACGCTCATGCTGCTTGGTTATTCGCTACCTTCACCGGACTTGTGGGATTTTGTTACGTCTACACAAAAAACATGAACGGCATAACGTATCTGCCGGTTTACGTCTATTTTAGCGTCATTTATGTTGCGAAATCTTATCTCAGTTACACCAAAACAATGATCTTGACAATGCTAAGTTTTTTTCCAATTGTGGTCACTAGCGTTAATATCGTACCGCAGTTTAATGGCTTAACTATGAATTTTTTATTGAATGCATTAATTTTATGCTACTTGGGTAGTCATATGATCGGCTTCAGTTGTTGGAAACTTCGCAAGGATGAGCTGAATGGCCGTTTTCTGACTGACGAGAATTCAGAAAAACTTTATTATAACATGACCTTGTTCACTGAAAATTGTTTTTATTGCTTATCAGCAGCTAATACTACTGCCACGCTGCTAGGTTGTTGTTACTTATATGGATATATTTTACCTGACCGATTAGTAACTCAAAGTGAATTGCCTCCAGCAAGTTTTTTTTGTAAAAGCGTTTTCACTCTTGCTATTTGTGTATTTGGGCTTATGACCTTGGATTTTGCTAAGAATATGTTTTGCTCGTTTTTGAAGATTCGTTCATTGAAGGCGTCGGAGAAAGATGTGGAGAACGCTGAAGGTCACTTTTGTATTTAGAATGTACTTTTTTCGTTTGCTTTAAAGTTTTTTGGAAAGATTAATAAATTCAGTGAAACGCTATCAAGGTATACATAGAATAGCAGTTGAATTTAAAAAAAAACAACACCTAAAGTGATATTTCGAAAAACAGTCCCAAAAAGATGTTGCGGTCTTTTTGACTGTGCGTTATGAAAAGCATAATTTGGGCTCGACGGGAGGGCCATTTGGGGATACAACAGTAAGCTCTTGGCCATCTGCCTCCATCGATCGCGTGCGCAGGCGTCCAACATGGTCAGTCTTGCGTTATTTTTTCATGACCCACTTCTACACCATGTTCTTCTTCACGTATATATAGACAAAATATGAATGAAAGTATTCTAGAAACTTATACTAAAGTCTAAATTTTAGATGAAAACCACTCAACAACGTCCTGTGGTAAAGAAAACCTGGTCCGACGAAGAAGCAAAGGAGCATGCTCAATTGTTATCCATCCACACGCATGCTCCTTGGTTATTTTCTACCATAACCGCTATTTTGGGCTTTTATTACACCTCTATGGAGAACCAAGGTTTGACCGGAATAATGATTCTGCCACTTTTCATCTACTTTAACACCATACACTTTGCTAAATCTTACCTCAGTTACAACAAAACAATGATCTTGACATTAATGAGTCTATTTCCAACCATGGCCATCGTCGTAAACGTCGTTCCGCAGTTTAATGTGGAAATCATGTGCAACTTATTGAACTTTTTTCAAGCGCTCTGCTTGTTCAGTGGTATATTTGTTATGGCTTGTGTTTTTCTCCGCCAGAAAGAGCTCAAAGAGCGTCTCTGGGCAGACAAGAAGCTGAAACAACGTACTCATCATGAAATCAAGTTCACTACGTGGTGTGCAGCGTGCTTGGGGACTGCTAATTTTGCTGCCATATTTATAGGGTATTATTACTTGAAGGTATTTATTCTTCCTGTTAGCTTTGCACCCCATAATGTTAAGCGGGATTCACCAGATGCTGCTTCTCACATCTTTTTTTCGATTTTTGTTTCTGTATTCGGTTTTTTGGCATTGTTCTTTGGCAAGATGGCTGTTTGCCACTTTTTGAAGATTTGTAAATTGAAGGCTGCGAAAACAGTAATGACGAACTCTGCACTAAATGTTTGAATTTAATGCGTTTTTAAAGGCATAAATAAACATATTGTAATGTTACTGGTGTAACAACGTTGGAATTATAACGGAAGTAACACAGAATGTAAACAAAGTTCATTGAATATGACATTATTGTTTGAGCACGGTTGAATACCATAAATTCGCAGGTTGTTTCGTTGTTTTTGGTGGCACATTGTGAAAAGCAGACATTGGCTCGCCAGCGGGTCGCAGCTCTTGACCATCTGCTTCCATCGATCGGGCGCGCATGCGGCGAAACATGGCCGACTTCATGCGCTTTTTCATGCCCCCTTCCTACAGCATGCCCTTCTGCACGGCTGTGCGAACCGTATACATATGAAAGGCTCTCAAAATTTACATTAATGTTCAAAATTTTAGATGAAAACCACTCCACGAAAACCCATACAACAGAAAAAGTTGGCTGACAAGCCAGCATCTAAAGAATCTGAATGGTCATTTTACCACGCTCACGCTGCTTGGTTCTTCGCTACCTTCGCCGGACTTATGGGCTTTTGTTCCATCTACAGTAAAAACGTTAACGGAATGACGTTTCTGCTGGTTTTTGTCTACTTTAATGGCATACACGTCGCAAAATCTTGCCTCAGCTACAACAAAACGATGATCTTGACAATGATGTGTCATGTACCAATCGCAGTCGCAGTCATTTGTGTCGATCTGCAATTTAATGACTATATAATGGGAATTTTTCAGTACATAATGTTTTTATGCTACCCTTCTTTTCTCATTGTTCGATCTTGTCTTGGCCTTCGCTTGGCAGAGCTACGCAAACGTCTTTTGGCGGATAAGAAGTTGAAAGAACTTATTGGTCATGAAACCATGTTCACTAAGGATAGTGCTGTGTGCTTGGGATCTGCTAATGCTGCTGTTTTTCTCGGGGTTATTTGCTACTGTGGTGCTGTTTGGCCTGTTGGCAAGGTACCCTTGAATCCGAGAGAGATTTTTTCGAAAATCTATGTTTCTCTTATTATTGTTGGTTTAGTTCTTGTAACACTGTACTTTGCTGCAAGAACGATTAACCACTTTTTGAAAATTCGTTCGTTGAAGGTGTCGACAAAAAAGGATAAGGAGGCTGAAGCTCTTGTTTGAATGTACCTTTTTGGGGAAAAACATGAATAAACGTACGTCGGTATGATCTAATAACAGTTAAAACACAATAAGAAGACAAAAATCTGCCCGGACCTTACGAGGAGACATAATCAAACCTACGTTGACCTTGGCTCGCAAGATGGTTCGTTCGCCATTATGGCACAAGTTCTTAGCCATCTACAGTCATGCAATGATCAAACTAAAAATTGACTGACCATGAGTATTGTCATTGTATGTCATGTTTAACATCAGCGTATAGAAATGACAAAAATTTTGGATACATGCTTTTTGCTACAAGCTTTGTCATTACCCACTTACTGACTTTTTCGATATCAACTGACTGCTCGTCGTTAGTGTACTCTTTGAATCACTTATCTATCGATAACGGTTCTATTTCCTCAACTGAACATTTGAACAGTTTCATTTACACATCTTATTACCACCATGTCGCTCAAAATATATAACAGTAAAAGCGATGAAGTTGTTTTTGTTCAACCTGATGCCAGAAATCTGATTTCTGTAAACGCTTTAAATATAGAATTTGGTGAAAATGTTGTGGCGTTGAAAGTTTTAACGTGAGTTATACATAGTCATAGGTCCTAGAAAAAGACGGTTTCAGAACTGATAATGTCATATTGAAACTTATTCCAAGCCGATCAGGATATTTTCGACGGCGATGTGGTTGGTCGAATTGTATTCGCAAAATTACCGCCATATTTGGTCCACGGCAACAACCGCCTTTAACGAAGCAGAGAAGAAGGAAAAAAGCAAAGAAACCTGAAGCATTAAAAATTAAACACAATGAATCTCTACCTGAATTCGTAGACTTTGAATGCGACAACTACACTGAAAGAATTTTGGTTGACAAGAACGGAACAATTTCATGCGCCGATGTTGACGCAGCCTTTCAAGGTGAAGTTACTGCACTAAAGTTCACGTGAGTTTGATGTGGTAAACAATACAATTGCAGTTTTTAGATGTATTTTACAGGCAGGAATCAAGATGTTTCATGATAACACCGAAAAAGACAAGGCGTTTTAAACTTCCAAAGCTCAACTGGGCAGATCCCTTTGATGTTGAGCCGATCTTTTACAACACTTATGAACATGTGCAGATTGCAATCGATAATGGTAAATCGATCGAAGTTACACCAGACACTAATGGTGACCTTATTTTGAATGATTATCTGTTTGGCCGCGATATTCAGGCCCTTGACATTACGTGAGGCACATTTTTTGGCAAGAACGTCGATCACATTTGGAACTTTCAGCTATCAAAACACGATTTATCGACACAAACCAATCATCAGTAACGTGTTCGAAGAGCCAGAATGGGGCTGGGATAATTCCGATTTCGTTAAAGTAATACTTGTCACACCGATAGTGCAAGTAAGGGATGTCGATTACAGTTTTATTTTCGACGAATATCCATCACTTGAGCGGAATCACTTTCATGACCCTTATTTCGACGATTGGAATTATAATTCAGCAACTTACAAAGTCGAAGAAGACAAGGAAGTGCCCATTTCGTGGAAAATGTGGTTCTTTAAAAAACACTTCTCTTTTTGCTGTTAAAAGTTGCATATGTTTGGCGTGGTGAAATCTATGGAATACTAACCTTCTTTGCAGATCCAATTCCTGATTTACGTGAGAATGTTAAATCTAGTTTGTTCAATTGGATATGGGCGTCAGTTCCAACAAGACAAAATTTGCGATTGGATCCTTTGTCGCAGATGATAAATGGTTTTTGGGAACGCTTTTTTGATGGATATTGAAAACTCGTAATTCATACCAAGTCTAATCTGAATAAAATTGATTCCATCAACTATGTAGTCCTGTTGGATTCGCCAGCAATAAGGTTTTATTGAAACGCATTTCTACCTGTAAATCTGTTCTCTCTGAAATTGAAAGCATATGTTTTTTCCTACAAAGGTTGGCGTCACATAAGTATTGACTTTTTGATAGCAACTAACTGTTTGTTGCTAACTTTTTTTGCCACTAATCTATTGATAACGGTTCCACTGCCTCAACCGAACATTTGAACAGTTCCATTTACTCTGATGGTGTAGTTCGTTGAAAGCATGTCGCTCAAAATATATAGCAGCAACAGCCCTGATATAATTTTCGTTCAACCTGATGCCAGAAATCAGATTTCTGTTGCCGAATTGAATAATAAATTTAATGACGATGTTGTGGCGTTGGAAGTTTTGACGTGAGTTTTTTACTGTTCGGTCACATGTATTACATAAAAGAAATTTTGCTTCAGAAGCTTTAACGAAAAACAACGTATTACTCCACGAAAAACAGGACATTTTTGTCGAAATCGTGGTTGGTGGGCATCAGTGATTAAAATAACTGCTATATTTGGTCCGCAGCCAGGGGTGGATAGAGGTCGATATTTTTCGACCCGGGGCCGACCCGCTAAGGAAAAATTGTGGCCTGCGGCCGGCCCGTTTTTAGACCGGCCCGACCCGGCCCGGCCCGGGTCGTAGCAGAGCGGCCCGGCCCGACCCGACCCCGGGTCAACAGAGGTCCGAGCATTTTACA
>KB455460.1:176476-198527 GCA_000341325.1 Panagrellus redivivus | reverse complement strand
TCGGGCTATCACCTGTGTCGTGATGCGGAAGGCGGGGGCAACCCCTAAGGACTTGTTGCGACAGGCAGACGGGCGATCCCCGGTTTTGGTCTACTCGGACAAGGCGCCTGTGCCGCAGGGCTTTCAAGCTCGACTGATGGTCCATTTGACCTCAGCAAATCCACTTCGGTGGTCGAATCTATTTGGAATTACGTTTCGATGTTGCGTTTGATGTAAGAGTAACACAAATTTGATGCTGTGACCTCTTACTTTGCAGTTTATGGGTGAAATATGACTGTAAATATGGCTATTCAAACGCTTTTAGGCATGGTTGGTAGCACCAATATGAAAAAAAATACTGGTCGACGTTTCATTTTTAAAATAACAACGCAATGGCAAAAGTATTGAGCATTTACCGAAAAAAGAAATAGTGTTATTGGTGGTGAATATCCTCGCATTGGTGAGGGCGGTTGAAAACTTGTTTTTTTACCCGTTGCCATGGAAACGTGTAAAATTTATACATAGCAGATTAATCCGTTTGGCCTTAATATTAAATGTTCGGTTCCAATATCAACTTGTTGTTGGTATCCGTATCTTGTAAAGACAGTTTAATAGTTGAGAGATGCGACAATGGATCAACATGACCATTTTGATAGCTTTTCCTATTCAGCCGGGCTGTCTGTCTCTGAATTGTATAAAGGCGACCAGAGTGACATTATTGCTTGGATATTGACGTAAGTAAGTAGTAACGTGCAACTATAAAGAGGTTAAAACTTTTAGAATAAGTAAACGAAATGAACGACTCGTAACTAAGCAAAATTTTGCCGAATGTTGGGAAGAAAATTCTGAGCAATGTAAACATTTCAAATTTGCTTCTCCCGTGTTAAGAAGGCATTGCACTATACAAAAGAATACGGTCGTGCTCGATAAAAGACCAGTTGATATTGGAGGTAAATTGTTCGGAAACATCGTAGTTCTTGCCGACAAAGGTCAGCGATACGAAGTACCAAGAGTCGCTTGGCAGCCTTATAATGTTGATAACATTGACGATTGGAAATGTCTCGCAACGATTACTACACTTCCTAGCCGGCACTGCCAAGAGCTAGATCAAGCGAATGTGTTGAATAAGTATCCGATTATATTCGACGGTGTCACGCTGGGAGATATTGTCGTAGTTGAGAATAGACTGGAAAGATGTTCTTTTTATGGAGTAAGTGCGGCGGAATCAACTAAATGGAAGAATTCATTAACTTTGAACGATTCTTGCAACACGAAATTTCAATATAATTAAATTATCTTACAGTTTTCCCTCAATTGTGAAGAAGTATGTTTTTTAGCGTAATAAGCGCGAATTTCCGGAAGTCCTTCTGCAACCATTAGATGTACATAACTACAAGGAAGTGAAAATCTACGGTAATCGTGGCAAATTTGTTTATGTTAAACCGTCCGACGATGGTTATCTTTCGTTAGAATGTGCATATTTTGGTGCATATATGAAAGTAAAGGCCATAGATATAATGTAAGTCGAACGGTTTTAGATGATGTTAATATTACTATGTTTAGCTACCAAAACAAAATTGATCGCCAAATGCCAATTGCTTGGAAGGGATTCAAAGAACCACCATGGGGTTGGGAAGAATGTACGTTTATCAAGGCAGTTCTTGTGTCAAGTATCCCTGACGGTGTAACCTCCAGAGACTATCATCACGCCTTATTAAAGACGTTGCCATGTGCTATTTTCTCATATGATCCTGTGACAATTCATTGTGATAATCATGCCGATATTTGTGTTACACCAGGCGTGTTTAGTGGAAAAATTGTTTTTTGTGATAGCTTCTTCGGTCACGAAGTTGAAGCACTTGACATTGCGTAAGATTTTGTTAATATACTAAGCATAATTCCAAATTTCAGTTATAAAAACGAAATTTACCGACTGACACCAATAAGCAAGAACACTTTTCAAGAACCGAGTTGTTTTTGGCATAACTGTGTATTTGTCAAAGCTGTACTTTGGGCACCGAAAGCAAAAATCAAACGTATTGCGTTTGAAACACACATAGGAAGTGTGACATCAAATGGCAACTTTAATTATTTTCAGTTAGACAGCGACTTCAAAATGGGTGTCGAAAACGAAAGGCTAGACGTCGCTCCGCAGAGCACGTGGTGTATGAAAGTATTGATTTTTCTTTCGCTTGTAATAATTTTTATTGCGGTTTACACGAAGTTGGCGTACTTTACAAACTCGACTCCAGAAGTTGAAGTCGACGAAGAAGTTGAGGTCGAACATAGTTGGTTCAGCTGGTTTGTGCCTCAACCGGCACCGGCACCACCCCCATCGCCAAAACCAGTGAAACCCATCAGTCATTTGGATTCTTTGTCAGAAATGATGGATTGTATTTGGAAATCCTTTATTGATGCCGTCGGCCCGTAAATAATGCTTTCAAAAAAACTACCTATCAGTTTTCCTTTTTCTTTTAACTATTGTAACACGTACTTCTTTGCACTTTTCTAAACATAACAATGTAAAGAAATCAGTTTATGAACGACTACTGCATTACTATTATAAAAACTTGTGTGATCAGCAAATAGAACGTATGAATCTTACTAGACATTTCATTTTTTTTACCAATTACAGGGTGACACGGAAGTGAATGTTCCGCCCGATTCAAAAACACTCAACCCTTTATTTAGCGTCTAGTACCAGGGGGGATAATATGGATATCATGCACAATGCTAATGACAAGCCTGGGTCAACTCCATTGTGCAAACACAATTGGTGATCCTACCCCGACATGAATAGTGTCACGTCCGATGGATTTGGTCTGCCCCCACATGTGTGACCACCTGGCTTCATAGTTCAATCCTGCTTTTTTACTGCTTTGCTCTGCTTTGTCAAGTCTGTAATTTTAAGGTATGGTATAATTTGCCACGCATGGCGCACAGTAACCCCTTGATTTTTGATTTTGCGTCTTTTCAGTTTCCTCAACTTAAAAAACGTTTCAATTCAATCCAATACGTCTGAAAGTTCGGTTTTCCCCCTTTTCCTTGTTGTCTTTCTCGCCCATACGTTCGACGCCGCCGACCTTGTCTTTGAAATTAGTATCTGCAAACAACTCGGATAGATGGATGGATGGATCCATTTCGCATTTTCATTTCCAGTCTTGTGTTTTTTTCAATTCAATCCATTTTGTAGGGGTTTTTTTGCAGCTGCGCCTGCCGTCGTCTCGACTTCCCCCAACCGCCACCGCCCAACCAAGCGACCCCAATCTTTTTGACGTGCGAGCAACCTCGCACCTTCACGGAGCTCGACGATCCTTCGCGCACTGCGTGACCTGACAGCCATCGGGGCTTCGTAGACGACGTCGTCGATGCAGGCACACGTATTGTTTCACCTTCACCTTAGCCTTCCCAATCACAAAGTAGTGGTGGCAGTCCTCGAGGCCGTCTGTCAACCTGTCCATCGAGATGGGGGCGCCTTTTTTTGCCTTCATTTTTAGGGGGCTCTCGATCCTTCTTCCTTTTCCCCTACGGGGGCCCTTCTGATGGATTGGCGGAGGCGCGGCGGTGCACGATCTTTTTTATGCTTTGTTGTGTTTGTATTTGGTAAAAAAGTGTTTGCGTGAACTGAGCTAACTAAAAGTTTGAAGCTGGTAGGTCCGCTGTTTTTGATGGATGGGGTTTGTTTAGAAAGGGGTTTGGAGGAATTAGCCCTATTGTCAGTTTTAAAACAGTTGAATGGAATGGTTTGATGAGTTTTAATTAACTTTTTACGAGAAATGTATAAAAGGTATGGCAAACTTACTTTCACCAAACAAAAGGTTGAAAAAAACACAAGGGGTTCAGTTTTGCAACACTACCGTAATCCCATCCAAACCCTCACAAAGTCAAATTCCCCAAATCCTGCAAAAAATCCCCGAAATTTCCTCAGACCACCAAAAGGACTTCCCCATTGTAGTTTTTTTATGGCCCGCGAGCGCTTCACTGTCAAAAGCCCCGAAGCTCGTGTGGCCCCCGACCTGACGGACTTGACGTGGACGTCCGCCTTTTCGCGCAACCGAGGATAAGGGCGGACGTTTTTGACGGGAGGGGGAAAGGCCTCGAGCCACTAGTTGCCCCGAGTCAAATCAGCTAACCAAGACCCGTGGGGGCCTGCGACGTCGACCATCGCTTTGCCCTCTTCTTCGTTGTGGTGATGGTGCGAGCCAGTCGCGGACGAGACTCACGTCACGTCAACGCCCCAGGGTCGTCGACCTTTTTGATCGGTCGGAGGGAAGCAGCGGCCTTCGACGACGACGATTTTTCGAATTGTCATTAACGAAGGAGGCCGACGACGTGGGCTGGCTGGGGCTGCTGGGGGTGTCGTGAGGCTTTGTCCGCCATCAGCCATCGTGAATAACTATAGATGGCCGGAGGCTGGGGGCTCGGGCTGACTGGGTCAAAGCTACGTGGTGTATGCGTAAGAGTTTGGGCTGGGAGCCCCCCTCTCGAGACGACGACGGTCAACGGTGTCGGCGTCGGGACTGTCCTTCACCTTCACATCTCTCGACAAAACCTTTCCCTTTTCCTCGGGTTATTCATTTGCGTTTCGGCCGATCTGTGGTCAGTCACGCACTTTTCTGCTTTGCGGCCATCGCGGAATCCGTCAATATGTACTTTTTCTGCCGTTTCAATATTAAAACAGCAGTTTTCAGTAATTACAATAGTTCAATCATGACCACCTCGCCGGAAATCCTCGACGAAAACAACAACAGCTCGATCGACCTGAACCATCGTGCCAAGCCGCTCCTTGATTTTGTTCAAATCCGTGAGGATGATGCCTCCTCGGATGCGGCGTCCGAGGAAAGTGAACTTGGGAAGGCCTATTCCGTCTCGACGACCTCGGCCCCACCGGATGACCCGGACCGTATCCTTGACAAAGCCGACCATGACCATTCCGGCGACGAATCCGATAAGGTTAAGCTGAAGAAGCTCGAAGACGAGCTGCATACATTGCGGTCCCAACTGAAAGTCCTCACGCTCCGTCCGACGGCAGCCACAAGCCCTGGGGCTGATAGCCATACGAGCAACTCCTCTGATGAGCATTCCCGTCCGGAACGCGAACGTGAACGAAGCGTGGTCTTCAAGTGCATCCCTCAAGCTCATGTTGCCAACGGGTTGATTCTGACGCGTGTCGCGGAGTTCTTCAAGATCCCGCAACCCGACCTGAAAATCCAGATCACTGACCAACTGAACAAATGGTGCGTCGTCGTACTTCAGACGCCGTCGCGATTGCATGCTTCGACGATCTTGCGCAAATTCCCGGATTTCCGCAAACTGTATCACTGTTATCACCGCACCCAAGCCCTTCCATGTTTCTCGAACGATGAAAGGCAGCGATATCAGACACTTTGGGCGGAAGCGATCGAACGCAACAACCGTGAAGGCTACCGTCGCTGGGAAGTTGATGCACCTGAATTGAAGCTGGTGGAAGCCGTTGGAGAACCACAGAAATGGAGGGTCAAGGTTCACTACTTCCCGGATACGGACTCCCCGACTGCCAGCACTAGTGTATGTCTTTCCAAAGTGAAAGATGGAATTGGGTTCTAATTAGGGTGATTTCAGGCAATCGAAGTCCGTCGCCGCCAGAGAAACATGCAAACGTCGCCAAAAAGTGAAAACGGCAAAAGCGTGGATGATGCTAACAACAATAATGGCACCATGGCCAATCAGAATGAAATGGAAGTGAATGAAAATAAGCGTGATGGCCGTGCGAAGGGCCATCGAGAGCATGGTCATCGTGAGGGCCAGCAACAACAGCGTCGCCAGGTTCGTGGAAACAACAACAATAACAGAATGGCGGATAAGAAAAACCCACGCAATCAGCATCAGCGAAACAACCGAGCCCATCAGGGTGGTCGACATGGTGGCAATCACAACCATCACTATGATTGTGAGTGCGGGAACTATAACGGATACGGTAAGACCGAAATTTCAGTTTTAAAAAGTCAATTGTTTCAAAAGCGCAGTTTCAGTGAACAACCCCTTCGTCGCCGCAGCTGCCCACGGCTATCCCCACTTCGGCCAGCCTTCCTATTATCTGCCCGGCGCCCCGTACATCCCCTCCTTCGTCCCATCCCATGAACATACTGCCGCGGCATCCTCCGGGGCTCCCACCACGACAACGTCCACATCGGCCAACAGCATTTTTGTCGTGACTACTGATCCCCTGGTTTCATCATGAACTATTTACCATTGAAAAACCCACAGTTTTAAAACTGTCAATCTTTTCGTTTTCTCACCTTTCATTCTACAGTCTTCCCTTCCTAAATCCATCATTTTGCTTACCTTTCAACCTCCATCCGCAAGTATAAATACCCGCCTTACTCTTCTAACCCGTCTAAAACCATACTTATCTACAACCATAGATAAATTCCAAGATTCCGAGTTTAAATTTCCCTCTTTTGTATTCCCCATACTAACCAAATCCAATTACCAATTCTCCACATTTATCCAAGCCAAACGTTGGGGAAAGTTGGTCAAAAATGTAACCAATATCATCGGTGGTTCTCTCGTAAACGAAAAATTCTCATAGTAATAGTCTCATAAAAAAGCTTTCAAATAAGATTAGGGTTCTTTTCCTCTTTCTGGTCCGACCATTATTCTACAGTGTTCACTAAAGTCAAAAATTTATCTTTTTTCATTGTGCAGATATTTATCCTTCATTCGAAAAAAAACTTCATTGTGATTGCTTTACTTTTTTTTAAGAACCGTTTTAAGGAACGAAATGTGTTATCATTGTTGTACTTTTATTTTTGTAAATGGTTATGTTCATATAAAAAATTGCTATAAAAATAACAGAGATACTTTGATGGAAAGCGGATAACTTACAGTTTAAAGGTGTATTAGCAGTTAAGATTTCAGTGAAAGTGGTTTCAGATTAAGAAATTACGGAAAGTGGATCAAAAATAAAGTCGTAATGAAGCACATAGACATCATTAAACGTTCAGAAAACAGACTGATAATGCATGATGTCAAGTGTTGGAGGGGTTATTTTGATGTTGACTATTTATGTACATGGCATGTCTTGGATTAAGTGCTCGGGTAGGGGTAGTTATGTGGTCGGGGATCAGGGTTGAGAAATTCCGGGGCAGTAGACTGTCTGGACATAACACAAACAGTTTAAAAAATAGAGTAAAAGTTTAGAAAAACAGCCGTTTATGGATAGTTTCAAATCCGCCACGTCGGAAGCGCTTGCAAGGTTTCGGCATGTGGTAGAATTGCAACTAAATAAATTTTAAAATCAAAATCCTTGCACAACAGTTTTAACCAATAACTCACCAGTGGGGTCAACTTTTGCCTAATAATATTGCCATATTCCCCTTGCAGTGTATTCATAAGCTCCGTAACTTCCGCCAAGTCTTTCTTCGCCAAAATTTTACATACAGACATGACCGCTTCCTCGTTGAAATAAGCTGCCATAGTTTCAATCAAAATTTCCATCAACTGTGCCGTCGTTCCACAGGTTCCGTCGATACAGGCTTCGGCGGCACTGTCGGAGTTTAGCCTATTTTCGAGTTCGCATCGGAGGTTGGTTAACATTAGACGCTCTGATAGACGTGTCAAAATAGCGAAATTGTCAACTGTAAACTAACTTAAACGCAAACAGTTTTATGAACAAAAGACCCACCACAAATTCGACTTTCCAGTCTGAACGTATCCCCAGGGCAGATATGGTTCAAAAGGACCTCCATATCCTCGAAATATACATCGGGCAAGTTGACCTTGCCTTCACATGTTTCTCTGAATCCAGGCGTGAAGCACAATGCCAAGAAGTAAGGCGATAACTCGGCCAAATAATGCTGATTGACATAAAGTTTTCGGTGATCATCGCCAAAGGACAACTCGAACTGGCGCAGCTGACTGGGTGACGTGAAATCGATGACCATTGTGTGGTTGATGGATTCGGTGTTTTGGACTGATAGATGGAGACTGTTATCGGGGGAATACACGTGCTCGTTGTACTTCTTGGCTGAAAAAGCGGTGATGGTTTGAAATTTATGGCTTTGCCTTGAGGGCATAGACTAAACCACGAAAACATTGACATTAGGATAGGATTCTGTCAAACATTAGTATTCATAAATCAATCGAAATGATTCCTGATGCCGTATAGACATGATGGGGCCTTGAAAGGAGAATGGGTAAAGTGGACGGAGAAGGGGGAGTACTTATACTTTGTTTTGCAGGACCCGGTGAGCATGATGCGACAGACCAGACTGCATCATTCTATTGCTACCTAAGGGAGGAAAGGGGGCCACTGATACCCCAGAGAGATCAAAGTCAATGAATGCTCATTGGAAATGGGGTGAAAAAGTGAAACTGGGTTGGTGGAATCACACGGGAAGGATGTTTGGGCCATGTAGTCCGGTTCTCTTGATTTGATTTTTGAGGGTCTTGAAGTCGTTAAGTGATAAATTTATCAACTAAGAAAGCGATCAGATCAGTTTAAAAACCACATTTATGCATTATCAGAAACGCCATAGCTTTACAGTTAATAAAAACGTCCCAATGTGATCGTGACAGTTTTCAAAAACCTTACATAAAACAACAAAAACCAATTCCCAACTTTGCAAGAAACTACATCTATGCAAACCCACCTACCTATCAACCAGGTAAAAAACTTTTAAGAAAATCTGATAAGAAGCAGCTAAAAAATCAGTTGATACCGATTTGAATCAACAGACCGAGTCACGGACAAAGCAGGTTTTTGCTTTCACTTCTTGCCTGGCTAAAACTAAAACAGACGTAAGCGACATTTGGTTTGATGATGGCGTAACAGCCCCCAAGGGTGTTTGGGTCATTGACAAGCCTTCTGGCTGCTTTCACTGAAAAGAATCTGCACCTGCGAGGCTGGCCAATGTAGTGAAAGGAAGCGCTGGCAAACAGGCTTTGAATTGAAGCATTTTGGGCTTTTCAAGTTTAAGGAATTTGATTGAAAGCTTGGAAGTTTGGGAATGACAATCGCTGAAACACGAATATATTGTCAGTTTTTCGACATTAAAATATATTGTTACGTTAAGATAAGTATTTTCTTAAGCATTTAAGACGACTAGACAAACATATCAAAATGTTACGGTATGGCGATGGTATGTGGTAAAAAAAAAGATATTTTCAATTATTATGATCATAAAAACCCTATTATTGGCCATAATTAGTGCCGGCTGATCCATCATTAACTTTCGAACTGCTTTTTAGTGGTTTTTTCGGTTCAGTTAAGCTGGCATCAAAGAACAAGTGGTTGTTAATACATGATGTCATACAGTATCCATGATAGGGTACTGTAGCAATGCTTGTTTTGTAATTTTTTTTCTCGATAGCTTTGGTAAACTTTCCGCAATGTTTAAGCCAGTTTAATATCGTACTAAATTTGTAACAAGTTCTATTTTTGCACATCCAAAATGTAAACACCACGCAATCTATGGCATTTCTTAACATACTGTACCATGAATCAGTCTGTTTTTCCAAAAAGTGATGTCGCTGATTCCAAGATATTAGTCCAGTTATTTTTGCCCTCACTGCAAAAATTAAGCCAATCCCCTGCGAAATGTACCGCATTTGGCCTGTTTGGTTTGACTACTTGAGCAGGGTTACGGCCGGATAAGCACTTCCTAATTTGGGATAGCTTAGCACAGAAAACACCACCTTCCCATCCTATCAGTGGAGGGCACAGCCATGAAAGGCGATAACACACTCCAAGCGAGATTACATTCATCACTCCTGCCTGGCTGAGGTGAGGGCAATGTCTCACTGTGCCCCCTGGGAAATGGGATGATAGCTTATTAGCTTAGAGCACCGGTGGCTGAAGGTGGTTCGGGCGGTTGCTATTTGGAGCAAGTACGTCAATGCGGGCTTAACAGCTATAGCTGGACGGCTTTTGACCGAGTCTAAGATAACTCATGGAAGAGATTCACAGTTAAATTGGGGGTTTTAATACAGTGAATCCGAGAAGGGAGGACAGATTTTTGATGATTTGGCACATTGGATTTGGATTTGGGTGTGGAGGTCAAAGTGATGTTGGAGGTTTCTTGGAAGGGCGGGTTTGTAGGTTGTGGTCGCATTTTCGGATGAATCTTTGATGTTAATTTGTCGCAATTTGCGTCGAAGGTGATGTGAATCAAATCCCGAATCACCTTTTCTTTTGTCGTTCTCGCCGTTGTCGGCGCAGATGATCGCCGTGAACTGAACCTGGACCCATCTCCCAAGTCAAGTTTTATGGATACCCTTTAATGTTGCACTTCAATGCGTCTTGCATTCATTCTGTCATCCACAAAACCGTCATCGCTTGCCTTCAACGTTGATATGCACCGTTACATTTGGAAATTCACGCGTGTGTATCCATCCCCCTGCCTGTTCCCGACCCCCTAGCCCAATGACCCACTTCCCCCTTTCCTTGAATAAGATCCCCCCTTTCCATCCGGAAAAACCGTAGTAGTAAAAAGAGCTGCTGACCTTCGCAGCAAAGCAGCGAAGGGAAGGATACAGAAACAGAAACATAGATCGTGTCGATGCTCGACTGTCCGGATGAAAGAGATTCAGCCGCAGCGAAAGTGTACACGCAGCAGTCGAAATTGCGCAAGGATTTCACATTTCACCCCCATAAAGCGAAACTCGGTCGATTCGAGGTCATCCAAGGAATCATGGATGGTCAACGATGGCGGCGGTGAAAGGATAGGATGACCAGGTGAAGGTGCAGTGAAAATAGAGAGGGGATGAGGTCAAAGGTGTCTGTATAGGGATAGGGGATGCCTTCCGGGGTCGGATGGTCAATGGTTAGTGGTCAGTAACTATGTTTTTTTGAATGAGTTGAGGGTATTGGAGGTCAATCGGCTAAAGTTGGATTGCATGATCTAATTTCTACCGATCATAGGTCATAAAAACACTGAAAATTTATAAGCATACCCTTACAGTTTTGAAACATTTTTTGTTAATTAAAAAGTTTAGTTTGTTTCTAAAATCCCCAAGAAAAAGATTGACAGTACCCCCTAAAACAACAAAAACAAACCAAGAACTCTGGTCAGTTTCCAAATCCACGTCCACCAAACAAACACAAAATACGATCTCTGTCGATGTGTACTTACATTTTTAGCTCTCAAAATACCCAAAAAATGATATCACAAATGTTCTTTGAAATACCCTTTTTCACTTCTAATACTTGGCAGACCAGACAGTCCACTCTGTTTCCGACGGCTTGCCAGATTTTAGAAATGCAAGTGTACTAATCTGGCAATGCCATCGAGATGAATGAACATTTCGCTGACATCGCTGACATTGCTTATAGTACTTGTTTGTTGAAACATCATCTAAAATGGAACTAAAAGTTACCCTTTTAGAATCCATTCAGAACTAAATAGCTTCCAATGTATGTAAGAGTGTCGTCAGTAAGCATTCATTCAAGCATGGAGGTCACTCTTTTTGCTACTGTTTCAGCTGTTTTTGTGAATCTGGTTTTTTGCTTTGCTTGTTTTGGTGACAGTAAGTGGCAGAGGTCGTTGTGGAACATGATTTGGTTCCAGAGGGTACTGTTTGGGATGCTTTTTGTAAGGATGTTGTTGTTTTGGTGTTGATAATAGGCATTATAGTGAAGTGAATGGCCATGGCAATGATGGTTGTTTTTGGGAATGCGACTTTCAGATTGTCAAGGGTTTCAAACTGTGTCAAATTATGGTTGTCATTTTGGTTTTCCCTTAAACTTTGGAGGGCGGCCGTTCACCTGTTGTGAATCCCCCCTGGTATCCACAGGGCATCAGGTCGGAAGAACGAAAGAAAGAAATTTTTGCGCTTTCACTCCGTGAATCTTCGCCGCTGACCTGGACTGCACCTGCGCCTTTCTCCTCCGCCGTAAACTTTCACTTCACGGGCAAAAGTGAAGTTTGTCGACGTCGGACGAGATAAAAAGGGCGTCCTGGATTCGGAGTGCGGGGCTTATCGGACGCCGACCACACCATGCATCCATCCATCGCCCGAGGGAACGAGATGCGCTCAAGCTGAACTGTCTACCATCAGTGTTGGTTGTCGGCGCAACATCCCTTTGTCTATCCCCTCTGTTCCCCCCTCTCTTGCAGGCTGTCCGATTGACCTCGAGCCTGAGGGCATGCAAGCCCGAAATCACGGACGGATTGTGTCACACGCATCCAGACAGACGCCTGCCTTCCTGCATGACGACTGACCGATGGACGGATTTCTCTCCTCCGAATATCCGGAGCACTGTTCAGAAGTCCTTTCGGCGTGAGCCCCGTTGCGCCATCCACCAGAGGGGTCACCCACATTTTTCGCGCAATCGCGGATCTTCCGAAAATAAGGCACCGGGGCGCAGTAGCCGCCGACGACCGACGGCGTCATATCCCCCCTTTCTTCCGAAAATTGCGTCGTCGTCGACGTCAAGCTGGTCATCTATCGCGACAATAGCTCCACGGCTACCGCCTTCTCGGATGGATTCCATAAGCAATTTCAAAAAGAAGGGCGTGTTTGACATGTCATCAGCGAATCGTGACGGCGTCATAGGTGAAGGTGGCTGCTCTTGCTTTCATTTTAGTACCTTTTTACACATGCCTGATCGGGTTGGACGGATTCATAGTTGGTAGACAATGCCGTGATAAGGGTTATTTTGAGGCGATTCATAATCTCCGTCGTATCAAGACATACAGTTTTGACGTTTTATTCTCCGTTTGAATAGCCCAGTTTAATCAACATCTGACAGTTTTTCTTATCACAGATTACGCCGGCCTTTCCATGAATGACTTTGCGGTCCAACTTTCTTTACACTTTTTTACAAATATGTAATGAATGATAATCTGGTGTTAATCCCCTCCACCCGCACAAGAGCTACATGGCCTTGCATATTTGGAATTATTGATACTGGTTTAATCTTGCCTTGGTTTTGTTGTAATTTTTAAACGTTATTTTTCGCTGCAATATTAGATGCAGTTTTTAAATTTAATGGTCTAACTTATTTCTTTAAGACTACTGTTTGAAAAATATCACCACGATAACTTTAGTTTTGTTTTTCCTGTTTGCCCAATTGAGTTTCAAATACTTTGTCTTTTTGCTATTTGTGCTCATAAATTATCTGAAACTTTTATGCTTAAATCAAACAGCTGACAATACTCTCACAGTTTAAAACCAAATTTTGTGTCCCCATTTCACACGTGGTATCAGCACTAAGATTTTACAGTTTACGCTTTTACAAACCCCGCCACCCATCATGTCTCCGATTCGGCCCTGTCCAAATATAACACCCATGAAATCTGCGCCATATTGCACCAAACATGGTGCCCGACAGTGTGTTAAAGGTCGTTAGTGGCGCGAAAAGAGGCTATCGGCCCATAAAAAGACAAAAGGCCACCCCATTGCCCGGGGTCGGACTTGGAAGTTGTTGCGTTTTTATGAATCCGTGATTAGCCGCCGACGGTCAGCGACAAAGGGTGCGCAGCCGTTGCATTGCGCAAAGCGAGCTGGCAGACTTCCTCAACGAAACCGATAAAAAGTGACATTTGGTTCCAATGCCACACGGCGAAAATGGTGGCCTTTTGGATTCAGTGATTCAAAAACGACTTTTCACACTTGTCGAAGAACATTCCGATTTCGATTTCAGTTTAGTTTTACTGTGGATGCCTTAAATAACCATAATTCTTGATTTTTGGCGTTTGTCCTCCATATCACTTCCCCTACAGTACCCCGATCCTACCGTAACCCAGCTAGGTTAGGCTTATACCCTCCAAAGAACGGTTTGCTCACCTGGCCTCTGGCTGATAAGCCGTTACGACCGTCATTGAACTACAAAAAGCTTTGGGCGCGCCCGCTGGCCCTGACCAAAGCGGCTTTTGTGTTTTTCAGTCCCGAGAGGCAGGACGGCAAAGCCTTGAAATCCGGGGCTGTTCTACACGTTTGCATTGTCTTGGGTCACGCCGCTTTTCAAGGTGGAGCCGGCCAGAATCTCCAGATTATTGGTCTCTCTGGGGCAAATCAGACGAATTTGCCCAAATGGTGGTGCCGGATGAGACATTTTCGGAGATCACCTTTGGAAGTCTCTCGACCGAAACTCCTCCCAGTTTTATAATAGGTATAAATAAAAAGTGAAAATTGCGGCCATTTTGCAGTTATGGTAAACATCGGGTTGAGGTTTATCCATTTTGGGTTTTGTTTTACTTCCTTTTTCTGTTTTTTGGACCTGGCTGACATTGTTCAAGGTTGAAGTCGGCTGTTACCATACCAGTTCCTTCAGGGTTGTTGTCCATATGAACTTACTTACGCGTTCAGCTGTCCCTCTCAAGGTCAATCTCGGTCGTCGTCGTTTTCGCGCCAAAAGTATCTTACATCGAGGTGGCCCGAGGGGTGGCTGCCGTTGGGCCTAAAGCCCGAGGCCAACTGATTTTCAACTTTTTTTCCTTGCTTTCGGTATGCATGTTTTTCGATGGGGGCAGATTTTTCAAGGTCAACCAGCGTCCGAAGTGAAAGCGCCTTCGCGTGTGTTGCGAGAAAGCGAAGCCCGCTGACGCCGACACGTGAGGGCAGGCGGCGAAAGGGGGGCTTTGTTATCGGACTGATGGGGGTGGGTCGCGGGTGTCTGACTATGCCTCGTCTCATCGGGAATCGGAATCGGCGGGGTGCTAATTGCGCGGTGGTCGTGGATCATTACCATTGTTCATTTGATTCGATTGAGATTGATGACATCATAAAAGTGTCAATACCCCTTGAATCCGTGTTACTGTATTGCTTACATCTAATACAATCATCCAACAAGTACAGTTTTGAACTTCCAGATGGACCGGTCCGAGCTGACGGCATCAGCCTTCCGCTCCCCGGTGATCCATTCCGGTAAGCTGGCCGCAGCCGCAGCGGCCGCGGGCGTGCCACACCCAACGGCCATGTTGCCGGCCTTCCATGCATCAGATCCGTCAGCACTTTCACTCTATTCCTACTACCTGAATCAGATGGCTGTAGCCCAGCGTGCCGCGGCAGCAGCAGCCGCCATGAGTGCCTTTGCGTATCCCGGTGCCGCAGCCGCCTTCTTCGATCCGAGTGCCGTTTTCTTCAACCCGGTGATGCATGCCCAGAATAACATGGCACAAATTCCACCTAATCCTGCCCTTCTTGTTAAAACTGTCAAACAGGAATCAGCTTCGACCCCTCCAGATTGGGATGCCGTCGCCCGCGGGTCAAAAAAGACCTTCTCCGAAAAGACGAGCACTACCAGTTCGGACTCAGAAGGCAAATATTCATGGATTAACTACTACGAAAAGTCTTTGGAATCACCAGCAAGCAGTTCCGAGGGAAAGTGCGACCCTATTGGAAGCAATCCGCGAAATGAGGTAGTCTATAAAACAGTTTTCAAGCAAAATCAATCCAAATTCCAGTCCTTCGCGCAGTCCTCCACCAGCTCCAGCAGTTCCCCCTCCCTCCCATCGGCATCCAACTCCGACGTGTGGTCCTCACCTCCGGCCAAGGAACCCTCCGAATCCGACCATCTCCTCTGTGCCATTTGCGGTGATAAGTCATCCGGCTTGCATTATGGAAGTTTTACGTGTGAAGGGTAAGTGCCATTCCATCTTAGCCCCTTCCTAAGTCGCATCCAACCACCTCTTTACAGCTGTAAAGGCTTCTTCAAGCGGACCGTCCAAAACAAACGCGTCTACATGTGCGTCAGCGGCAATGCCAAGTGTCCCATGACAAAGGAGCTCCGTAACCGATGCCAGTACTGTCGGTTTCAAAAGTGTCTCCAGCAGGGCCTCGTGGTGCAGGCCGTCCGGGAGGACCGTATGCCTGGTGGTCGTAATGGGAGTGCTATTTATAATCTGTACAAAGTATGTTATTATTAATGGCATTTTGAAGAGTAATCTTATTTGTGCCTTTTTAGCTGAAATACCGTAAACCGCGAAAGTCAGGCAGCAGCAACAGGTCCCTCGGGAGTGGCGTGAGCTCGACTTCGGCCACGACGACCCCGTCACCGCCCTCGGCCGATTGGAAGCCATCGTTCGCGTCGCCGAATCCGGCCCCTGGGCAGCCGTCTGAAGCGTTGGCAGCACTTTTGAGACAACCGACGCCACAGTTGGGGAATGCTTTCTCGGCGCCGTCGAAAAATTTGATACAGCAACTTGTCGAAATTGATCGCCTGGAGGAACTGATCGATTTGAAAGGGCTACAAGATGCTTCATCGCCACAATCGGCCATCGAAAGACTAACAATAGCCGGTGATGAAATAGTCAAGAAGCTCGTAGATTGGACGAAACGGCTCCCCTTTTATGGCGACCTTCCCATCACGGCCCACACCCAACTTCTGACCCAACGATGGGCGGAGCTTGTCCTGCTTTCAGCGTGTTTCTATGCTGTTGGCCAACATAACACGTTAACAGCGAGGACGACGCGAGAACTTATCAGTTTAGACAGTACGGACCGGAATCTGGAATTATTGAGGCAGCGATTATCGTCTGTTTTGGGCAAGGATATCATGATTGAGCGCGTTACAACGTTAGTTTCGCTAATTTGGAGGTGTCATAATTACCTTCAGTTTTAGTGAAGCCGGAAAGTTGGTCGAAACATTCACCCATCTCGTTGCGTCATTCGCCAAACTTGGGATTTCCATTGAAAGTTATGTCTGCCTCAAAGTTATTACACTTTTGCACGTTTCGCCAACATCAGGTAAGACATTTTTAAGATCGTTAAACCACGGAGGCAGTTTTTTATATTTATGGATTAGGACGGTAGGATGCAAGAAATTGCATTGAATTAAATGTTTTTTACCAGTTTGTTCGATTTTGTGCAAATTTGACCCCAGATTTGAAAAAGTGCGATGCGCTGTGATTCCAATGTTGGTCCTGGATCACGGCAAATGGTGTCAAACATTCTTAGGGCGTGAATGTCATCCGATTCCGGCAAAAAACCCGGAAAATCGAAAACGAAAATCCCTCAGCGCTTCCGCTAATCATGAAAGCGGCAAAGCAAAAGTTACGCAGTTTAACATTCAACACTAAAAAAACCATTTCTAGAATCCCCGCCCACAACCCCTGAAGGCCCACCCCGCATGACGCCGACCGACACCGAGCGAGTCCTGCAGATTCAAGACCAATTCGTCAAAGTGCTCCAGATTAACCTCAGTCAAACGGAAGCCGGCCCTCGGCTCTCCGATATTCTCGCCTGGCTGCCGCAATTGCATTCTGTCGCGGCCGATTTGCTCGCTTCAAAGATGTTCTACGTGCCATTTTTGATATGTCGCGAGCCTGCTTTGACAGCTTTAAAGATTGAAGTTGAGCCGTAGTAGGTTTACATCTAGGTCTGGCTGGGAGCTTAATAGCGTCTTTTAATTTATTAAATTATTGAATCGTATTAATATTAACAGAAGATTTATAATACGTCCCGACAACCCTGTCTGTCTTTCAAAAAGTATCTAATTAATAAATGCAAATTTAATAGATTAATGAAATAAGTACTTTAAAAAAGTTAATTGAATAATGTTATATAGTCAAGTTTAGCGTAAATTGTAATAATGAAGAGCAGAGATTGATGGTAATGGCTTTGTTTGTATATGTTTGAATTATGTTTGTAAATAAAAGACATGGAATACAGTACTCGATTTATGGTACACGACAATTCATCACAATATTAAAATTAAATCAGTTTAAAAAAAAAGTTCCTATTCGATGGAACCCGCGAGACCTGTTTGGACCGTCTTCTGGAGTAATTCACGCGAAATGACGAGTCGTTGGATTTGGGAGGTGCCTTCATAGATCTGGTAAATCTTGGCGTCACGGAAGAGCTTCTCCACCGGGTATTCCGTGTTGAAGCCAGCGCCTCCAAAGACTTGGACCGCATCGGTGGCGGTCTTCACGGCCGTATCGGAAGCGAAGCACTTTGCGACGGACGCGTAATACGAGGATCGGGAGCCCTTATCGACGGCAGCGGCAGCTTTGTAGGTGATGGTACGGGACAGCTCCAGGTTGATGGCCATGTCGGCGAGGAGGAAGGAGACGCCCTGGTGCTGGGCAATGGGAACACCGAAGGTCTTTCGCTCCAGGGAGTACTTGGTGGCTTCATCGAGGGCACGCCAGGCGAGACCGACGGCACCGGCAGCAACACCGGGTCGGGTGAGATCGAAGGCACCCATGGCGACCTTGAAGCCGGAGCCAACCTTGCCGAGCACATTGGATTCATCGATGGCAACATCCTCGAAGGTGATGGCACGGGTATCGGCGCAGCGTTGGCCCATGTTGATTTCCTGGAATGGGGAGGGTTACGGTAAAGACAATGAAATTTTCTACAGTTTTTTAATCGTCAAGTGGCTACCAAAAACAGAACGGCGCCAGTTTTCAACTTACGAAACTTCGGTTACAGTTTTAAACCCAAAAAGAGAAAATAAGTCAAATCAAACCAACCTTCTTGCCACGAGTGATGCCAGGTGTATCCCCAGGAACGATGAAAGCCGTGAAGGCCTTGTTGGCAGGAGTCTTCGGGTTGGGATCGGTACGGGCCAGGACGAAGAACCAATTAGCGAAGCCGCCACCGGTGATCCACATTTTGTTGCCGTTGATGACCCACTTGTCGCCCTTCTTCTCGGCACGCGTCTTGACGCCATTGACGTCGGATCCGGCTCCGGGCTCGGTCACGCAGTACGCCTGCAATTAGCCAATTACAAAATTCGACAATTGAACAGTTTAAACTTACAGCATAGTTCTTGTGCGACTCGGTCAATAGTCCCAAGTACTTCTTCTTCTGATCATCATTACCGAACAGGAACACCGGAGCAATGGCCAAAGACGGGCCCATGATAGCCAGCTGGATGCCCGTGCATCCATATGAGAGAGCTTCGACGACAAGGGCCGTTTCGACTGAAGTCAGTCCGGGACCGCCAAACTTTTCCGGAATCTGGGGATGCATGATGCCGAGTTCATGGGCCTGCTTGACGATTTCCCAGGGGAATTCGCCGGATTTGTCGAATTTGGCGGCTTGGGGCACGATGACTTCCTTGGCAAATTGGAAGGCAGCACCTTGGATTTGCTTCTGTTGATCGGTGAGATCGAAGCTCAAGGCTCGCGTGGAAGTGGGCGTGGCTTTGGGGACGAGACGGAGGGCGTTTCGGGACAACATCTGTAATTCGTGTTTACGAGTCTGAAGGAAATGACAACAAAAAAGAGATAGATTTTCGGTTTAGGAACCGGTTTAGCACAAAAGTAGTCAAAAACAACTGATTACATTCTTCCTTCTTTATACCCATTCAATCAGAAAAGCGATTGCTTCTCTGTCTCAAATATACACAAAATTAGCCAATTAGAATTACAGATCCTGTTTTTAACAAAAATTAATGAATCAATCACGCAAAAAAGTAAGAACCATTATCCTTGACCTTCTGCAACAGCTGTCGCGAGATGATGACTCGCTGGACCTGACTGGTGCCCTCATAGATTTGGAAGATCTTCGAATCACGGTACAACTTCTCGACGGGGTACTCCGTGTTGAATCCGGCACCACCAAAGATTTGGATGGCATTTGTCGCGGCTTCGACGGCACTGTCTGCGGCGAAACGCTTGGCGATCGAAGCATAGTAGGAGCCACTGCGACCGAGTTCGACTTCCTGGGCGGAGCGATAGGTGAGAAGCCGGCCGAGTTCGATGTTGGTGGCCATATCGGCGAGGAGGAAGGACACGGCTTGATGGTTGGCAATGGGGACGCCGAAGGTCTTGCGCTCCAGGGCATAGCGAGCGGATTCATCGAGGGCACGTCCGGCGAGACCGATGGCGGCGGCAGCGACGAGGGGGCGTGTCTTGTCGAAGGTCTTCATGGCGACCTTGAAGCCTTCGCCGGGTTTGCCGAGGACTTGAGCGGCTGGGATTCGGACATCCTCGAAGGTGATGGCACGGGTGTCGGAGCAGCGTTGGCCGAGATTGATCTCCTGGAATTGGCAAATGTTATGTATTGATAAACAAAGGGTCGTTTTAGTGCACTTTGTACCCTCCACTGATAAGAACCACCAAAATAGACCCACCTTCTTGCCCTTGACGATACCAGGCGAATCTCCCTCAACAACAAAAGCCGTAAAGGCCTTCCCCGCAGGCGTCTTCGGGTCAGGATCCGTGCGTGCCAACAAAAAGTAGAAGCTAGCATGACCGCCATTGGTGATCCACATCTTGTTACCGTTGACAATGTACTCATCGCCCTTCTTCTCGGCACGTGTCTTCAAGCCAGCGACGTCGGAACCGGCTCCCGGCTCAGTCACACAGTACGCTGCGACTAGAGGCTCTTCCGTCAATCTTCCCAAAAACTTCTTCTTGATGGCATCACTTCCGGCGATCTGGACCGGCGTCGAAGCGAGATCATTGGCCATAATAGCCGTTCCGATGCCGGTGCACCCGTAACCGAAGGACTCGCCAATGATGACATCGGCGACGAGATCGAGGCCAAGACCGCCATATTCCTCGGGCACCTGGGTATTCAGGAGACCGGCAGCATGGGCCTTCTTGATGATTTCCCAGGGGAATTCCATGGTGCGATCATGTTCGGCGGCTTTGGGGATGACTTCGTTCTTGACGAATTGGCGCACGGTCGATTGGAGTTGGAGGTGTTCGTCGGAGAGGTCTGAAAAAGGGGTTTGTTATATATATAATGCAAAGAAAAGCCTACCAAAAGACAATCCAGAAGCGGAATGAGCCGCTCGGAGGCCATTCACGGCAGTCGGAACACGGGCAAGGAGCTTTGAGGACAGCATGTTGAGTCAGAATCGGCTGAAAAAGGACCCCTTGAAAGAAAAACAGAACCAACAATCGATGGAACATCACGAAAAGTGAACAAAAACACGTCCGTCAATGGCGAAGGTGATCTAATCAAAACACCCCTCCCGAATGACCACCATTCTCGTAGCCCTGCCCAAAACACAATGAATTGCTGGTGGTCGCGGCCGTCAGCCAGCCCCGCCACGATTATCGAACACTACGCATCAGCCCGCCACATAAACAAGCCAGCATGCAAGCAAACAAGCCAGTCGACAGACTACAAAGTGTGTATCCCAGAATGGACGACACGTTCTTCGGAAGGAGGACTTTGCCCTCGGCGTTCGCTCCGCCTGCCACAAGCACGTATTTCGCGAAACCACGTGTCGACGTCAAGCGGTCGATGACCTGGGGAAGGGTGAAGGAAACGGACTTTGTCCCGGCTAAAGTGACAAAGTTCGTTTGATCGCCGACAATACTGGAGGAAGCACGTCTATTACGTACGAAGGAAAACTTACTTCTACCACGTGGCGTCTGATCAGCCAAATCACTGACCAACTGATGATTTAAATCTGCTGTCTGTTCAAAATGAATGAGGGACAGAGAAGCAGACGGTGGGATAAATGGAGTTCCGTTATCGGTGAATATGCAAAATCTGAATCTACTACCTTGTCGATGTATAACAATTCAACAAAAAAGTTTTATAAAATACACGTAGTGAGTGATTGGTAGTAAAGTTAAGGCGTGGTCACTTTCTTAACAACATTTTCACAACTCGTCGGAGTAAAAGAAGCTTTAAATTTTCTTAAGAAATCGGGACTTTTAAAGGAAATTATATGCTCTCATTATCTAAACAAAAAGTTGAACAATTCAAGAATTGGAAATGTGAGAAATGATTAATTTCTCTGTAATATTTAATGGTGATAACCTATGACAACCATATATAATAAGCAAGACTTGTCTGAAAGTATGTGGGCTGGGGTGCAACCCAATTTGGATGCGGGCTTACACCCACGGCCCCGCTGGCATTTCCCGCGACCCCATCGATGACCGCCATCGGCAATGCGCAGGTCAAAGATGGGTTTTCCTCGTTTTTTGATAAAAACACATGTTTAAAGCGATCTATCACCGAAAGTTGGTACAAAAACGCCAAAAATCGACAAAAAATGACACAAATCGGCTGGCAACTTGCCAGGGATGCGGTTGAACGCGCCCCCCAAACTTTGATGAATCGTCCCCAAAACACCGCGCCCCAAAACGAAGTGTTGAAACCACCCCCAAAAAGGCTTGCCCCCAAATTGTTTGATGAATTCGCCCCCAAAACCGCTACCCCCAAAAATGCA
>KB455460.1:95222-107972 GCA_000341325.1 Panagrellus redivivus | reverse complement strand
GTTTTTTCAACCTAAAAAAACGAATTTTTTTTTTCATTTTCCGGTAAATGTCACTCCCCCGTATAATAGCTGGTTGGTTTTTTTAATCCAGTCTGTTGTAACCGTCCTGAATTATGGAAACCGTTAAAATTTATCCATTTTTTACCCACCGCATCGTCGACACGGTAGTATTATTATTCTTCAACGTAATTATTGGCGCTTTTGTTAATTACGTGATCTGCACGCAATCGAAAAGTCTCGGTACATTCAAATATTACGTCGTCAATCAAGTTATATGGACGCAATCACTGGAGATTTTGTTTACAGTGCTCTGTCCTGTGTTTTTTACTCCCTTTGTTGGCGTTTTTCAAGTAAGTTAAAACTTACCATCGAATGCTGAAGGACAACTTTTCAGAGTGGTATTCTGCGCACTACCGCTACACCTTTAACAACAGGCATACTTGGCATTTTCACAGTTTGTGTTTTTATTAATACAGCCTTGGGCGTTTTCTTGTCGCTAATCAACAGACTTGTGTTTACTTTTCACCCATTTCTAAAAAAGTACATCCACAACAAATATACATTCATCTTTATCATCCTTGTGCACTTAATTTTACACGCGTTGATTGCATTTTTCGTATTAATGGCCGTGGACAATGTTGAAAACACGCGAAAAATTATCAAAAATGAAACACACGGCGAGCTTTTACTACTCTACAATGAAACCAGCTTGCTCTACATATCCGATTTCGGCGGTAACACGCAAATTGCGTGTCTGGCATTATTCATTTTTATTTCTCTATGTACATGCGTCCTCATAGGATCTGTCGGCATATTCATCTATAACGTGCTTACGAACAAAAGTGCCATTGTAACCAAGAATTCCTTATCTCTAGTTATTTCCTCACTTATTCAAACAATTTTGTGCATCATAAATTTGGTTATACCAGCAAACAGTCTCCTCTTTTTTTGGGCTTTTCGCATTCAAAACAGTGCCAACTTTATGGATTCGTTACTTATTTTGGTCAACTTCCACTGTTTTCTGGACATGATTTGTATCTTAGTTTTCGTCAAACCGTATCGAATGTTCTGCTTAAAATTGTTATTCAAAATAACCAACAAAAATGGTGTTGATATCGTTGTAATGGTTTCACCCTGTGCAACGACATCTGGAAACTTAATCAAAACTATTGGTAGTAAAAAATAAGTTTCCCTAATGTTTTTTAGTTGTAAAAGTTACTAATTGTGTAGTCTATGTTTTTTAATGATCATTGTAAAGTGGACAGCCTGTCGAAAGATAAACAGACATTCAAGATTTGCTTAATAATAAGAGTTACACGCTTCGTGCCTTGGTTGACAAACTTACGACATCACGAAGAAAAGCGGTCCCATGCATCCCAGCCGGAAGATCCATCGCCTTTTCGGGGTCAGCGAATCCGCCGCCAAAAAGGGCTGAGCCGGATGCTTGTTCTCGCGAAGATAGGCAATACATTCCGATGCCGTTTCGAACGTATCCACGACAAAGGCGTCTTTCAACGTAAAGCAACCCCGCGAAACAGCCATCATGTACTTCGGATCACTGACCGTAAGCAGCTTCCGGAATCGACCAAAAACGCGGCCCTTGAAACGCTGAAGCAGATCCTCTTCGACGGCATTCATAGACCAGAAATTCATCCTCACTAATTAGTCTTTACTGATTCAAACAATCCTGTGCATTACAAACTTACTTTTGCCTGCTAACTGACTGGTGTTTTTTTCTGGCCTTTCAACACTGAAAACATTGCAACTTTAATGAATTGTTTGATTCTTTTAATCAATTTCCATTCATTGTTAGACATGATTTGTGTATTAGTTTTCGTGAAGTCATATCGAAGTTACTGTTTGAGTATTTTAAGAAAAGGAAACAAAAATGTTGAGCAAAAAGTAATCTTTGTTCCTCCATGTACGATAACGTCTATCAAGTTTAATAGAGGCAGTTTTCGTATTAAACAATGATCAAAAAATGTTAATTGTTTGTTTACTTCTAATATGTTTAACAAGACATAATAAACCATTAAAACTCTAATCCTTATTTGTTTGCCAAAGTTTTTATTTTTTATAGTTGCCACATTTTCTATTTGAAAATTGGAGTGTCAAATGAACGGTTCTCACCAAAACTTGTTGTAAAGACAAATTTTAATCCAAACTACGCATAAATGCGTTGAACTCAAGTTGCTCTGCAGACAGAGCATACTTAAAAGTGTTCAATTCGTGTATTTGTTGTTTCTAAGTTGTATTGTCATTTAAATTAGTATTTGATTTCTGTTTAATCAGATTAAGGCCTGCTCACCTGGAAACAACAAATTTATTGTGATACAGACGCAACAATCATTTTGTGTTTTTGGCAGAACGCATGCTTCACTGCTCCAACATTCCATTCTATAGTTTTATTTTGTGTTCGTTTGCATTGCGAAGTATAACATTCTATAAATTTCTAGGCAGGCAAAAAATTTGTTAGTTTATGTTAGTTTGCTATTGCGATTGACGCCAAGAATAACAATATTTGGATTTAAAAAGTGATTCAAATAGACAAGTGGCATTGGAATACGCGTTTTGAACTATGGAAATTGTGCAGATTGCTCCCTTTTTTATGCACCGCATCATCGACACGTTGGTTTTGCTGATCTTCAACTTGATGGTAGGAGCTTTCGTTAACTATTTCATTTGGACACAATCGAAAAGTCTCGGAACTTTCAAATATTACATCATCAATCAGGTTATGTGGGCTCAATTGTTGGAGATTTTATTCACTGTGACTTGTCCGGTGTTTTTGCCGCCCTATGTTTGTGCCTTTCAAGTAAGTAATATCTTGTCAGAAACACTCAGTTTAGAACATTGTTTCAGAGCGGCATCCTCCGTACTGTCTCAACCCCCGAAATAACAGGCATCTTTGCCATTATCGGAATTTGCGTTTTCGCTAACACTGCTTTTGGTGTTACATTATCCCTACTAAACCGTTTCATTTACACGTTCCATCCTAATTTGAAGCACCGTATGAAGAACAAATACAAATACATACTGATTGTTGTCTTACATCTTGTTATTTACTCTGTAATAATATTTTTTGTTTTACTCGCGATAGACAACGCTGAAAATATTCGAATGACCATCAAAAATGAAACAAACGGTGCACTTTCGCCCTTTTACAATGAAAGCAGTTTGCTCTATGTTTCTGATTTTGGTGGTAAAACTCAAATAGCAGCTTTCGCACTTTTTGTTTTTGTGTCAATGGGCACTTTTGTGCTGATCGGATGTGTTGGGTTCTTCATCTACAACGTATTTTCAAAGAAACGTGTTTCCAACGTTGTATCAAAAAACGCATCTTCGTTGATTGTTATATCTCTTGTTCAAACAGTTTTGTGTATCACAAATTTATTGTTGCCCGCAAACTGTTTGGTGTTCTTTTGGGCTTTTCGCATTGAAAACAGCGCTAATGTTATGAACTCTTTAATTCTATTAGTCAATTTTCATGGATTGTTGGATATGATTTCCATTTTAGTTTTTGTGAAACCGTATCGTACTTTTTGTTTGAATTTGTTGTTAAAAATTGGCATCAGAAAGGTTCGGAATAATGTTGTTCAAATTGCGCCTGGGACGTTCTCTGATAAGAATGGAAACATTATTCATTGATAAATCTGATGTTTGTATGATAACGGACGAAATCTAAAGTTGTGAATTTTGAACCGCACATGTTGGTACAATAAAAACACTGGATGTGACGTAATACCAACAAATGCTTGAAAATTTTGTATCCTTTAAGTTGTGAGTTGCACGACATCAACTCCGAGCTGCGATTTGTAGTTTGCATGTTATTGCGACTGCTACAAAAAAAGTTTGGAAAGGTAAAGAATTATACCAAAAACACGTTACGAAGTCAACCTTTTCGAGATAAAATTTTTGAACTATGCTCGTGAATCTCGGAATCCGTTATCCAGATTTCGCAGAATCTCCTGAATTGCGTCCAAATCTAAGTATGTCATTTGACTGGACAATCTTTACTCATTAAGTACATTCAGCCTATGAAACCACAAGCAAACTGCGGTTACAACTTGAAAATTTGCACAAAAGCTCTGATTTGATTAATGTGGGTTATTGTAAAACTGTTGTTTTTTTGTAAACTTTTGGTTAAAAAACACCTTAGTAAAAATGAATTTTTTGAAATATGTTTAGAATCCGCTCTCCAGAATCCGCAGAATCCTCCGATTTGAGTAATCTGGTATAGCAGTCTGTACTCATTACCCTCCGTTCGAGAAACTATCAAACTGCGGCTAAAACGGGCGAACATCAAAGCTGTGCTGAAAAATCTACCAGAACTAATATTTTCTTGCAACACAAGTTTTTAGTTCTGGTAGGTTTTTCAACACTGTGTTAATCTTTAATGGACATTATTTACGATAAAGGGCAAGCTACATGACTAAAAATAAAGAAACGAAAAACAATGAATTTAACAAAACAAAATAACAAAAGCAAACCAAAACAAAAGAACAGACAGCAACAAAGGATCAGACAGAAGCAAAAGATTAGACTTGCATTTTCTCCAAAAGGGCAGTAATGCTCGCCAAGGCAGCGGAATTGTTACAACGACCCTCGTCGTGATCGTGGCACCGTTGCACGAAGTCGGCAAGCTCATGGGTGTTCCCAATGAAATCATAAACTACGTCATCGTCGACATCATGAGTGTCGGAATCTGCATTGTAAACTGGTTTCACACGGTTGACTTCGACGAGATGGGCCTGTTGGAGACGCTTCTTTTCGTCCTTCGAAGTGCCAATGCTGGCTGCTTCCATGTTGAGCTTAATGACAGTCGTCCCGAGTTGGCACTGCTGCAAACAGTGGTGATACGCGCCGAACAGGAAGATGCCATCGGCGTAGATCTCTTGGCGATGCGATACGGCGATGATTTGATGGCCCTCCATGGCGAGTTCGCGGAGGTATTGCTTTGCCTGAAAATAAACTGTTAAATTTCTGACATCGGAAAGGGGAAAAGCTTACAAGGACAATGTTCCGTCGATCCAGGGCGGCATCAAACTCGTCGAGTACAATAAACTGGACATGTTTCGAACGCGCCGCAATCATGAAAGCCAGATGTGCCATGGACTGTTCACCACCACTGAGATTCTCGAACGCACGACGATTCTTGCCAGGAACGATGCACTCGAAGCGGATTCGGCTTTTGTAGGGCTCGTCTTCGTTGTCAAGGTCGAGGAAGGCTTGGGCGTTGTTGCTTCGGTAGAGGGTCTGAAAGATAATTTTTGATGTTTTAAATTGGAAGGTTTTCTAGTAACCTTATAAGCACAGCTCAACTTGCGATAAAAGTGCCTAAACGTCTTTGTGAACAAGTCTCGACGCTTCTTGCCCAAGGCAAACTTCTTCTTTCGAGTTTCAGTCAAATAGGTCATGACTTCGAAGTACTTGGCGGATTGGGCATCGTTGAGTTCGTTCGCGGCGGCGAGTCTATAACGGCAACAATAATTGAAATTTTAAACTGTCCGTAGGTAACATACCTTTGATTGTAATCCTCTACAGTGATAACACCTGCCGCCATAAGCCGAAGTTCCTGCTCACTCTTCTCAATCTCCTTCTGAAGCGTCTTCAATCGCGTGATGCGTGACTTCTCGGAGCGAATCTAAAATCATGAAAGTCAAAACTGAATTACAATTAGCATCGTCGTCATCCATACCCATGGCTGAACTCCACTAAAATCAATCTCAACATCCGCTACAGGCACTTTTCGGGGCGATTCCGACGCAGCTTCGGCGCTACTGTCAAAAAAGTCGACATTGGCAAACTCGCAATTGACCAAAGGCAGCTCCAACCCGTTCGTGTTGCATTCGATGAAGAGATTCTTCAACTTGTGAAGGATTTGGGAGATTGTTTCTTGATGCTCGGCTGTGAGCTGTGCCTTTCGAGATTGATGGTTTGAGTGTTGCCGGAGGGCTTTCTTGGCTGTGTCCGCTGATTCCATGAGCTCGGATAGGATCTTTTCAGCGTCAGCGAGTTCGGCGGCAAGAGCATCATACACTGATTGAAGATGTTCGAGGACAGGACGACTATCGGCAAGTTTCTTCTCAATGGCAGCGAGGTCGTCAACGGCCTTTTTGTAGGTTTCTTGCGCGGCGGTAGAAGTGCCTGTAATAATAAATGATTAAAACTGTAAAAGACGAGTGCAGTGAACTAACCAGAAACATTGGAACGCAGATAGGTAACTTCACTTTTCAGCTTTTCAATCTGCGCAGTAAGCTCCTGCTTTTCCTTGAGCAAGGTTTCGTGGATGCCGATGTCGTTTTTTTGGAAGCGCCTGAAAACATAATAAACTGAATTTTCTTAATCAAGGAATAACATACTCAAAATCAGTAATATTGTTCGCAGCACAAAACTCGGCAAACGTCTCATCATGGAAGCGCTTCTTCGCCGCTTCCGCCGTCTTCAAAGCGGCTTCAGCCTCCGCAATCCGCCGATTCACGTCTTCAACCTCGGCTTTCTTGGCGGCATACGTGGTTTCAAGAATGTCAATGGCGACTTTCATGTCGTCCACGCGCTTTTGCTTCTTCTCCGACAGAGCTCCACGGCTTTCATTCAACTTTTGCATCGCCGTTTTGAGCATGTCGATTTTGGCCATCTTCAGCGTTTCGCCTTGGATGGCGGCTTCGAGTTGGCGGACGGCTTGGAGGGTGGTTTCGCGTTTGGCTCGCAGGGTACTATAATGTTATTGTCAATAAACTGCGGTTCGTATCGTCAAATCGGTAAACTCACGCAATATCTTCCTCGCTAAAGTTGTCACGTCCAGTGTTCTGAACACCACCAGTGATGACGCCGCCTGGCTTCAGCAGCATCCCATCCAGGGTTACTGTAGAGACGCCTTTTCGACCAGATTTCTTGTCGGGATAGGTGAGGGCCTTGGCATCTTCGGAAGAATCGCAGACTACGACGTTGCCGCAGATGAATTTGATGACGGTGGATACGGCATCCTGGCCGGTGTCTCCGCGAGGCTGAAGAACAACTTTTTGAAATCAAAACTGTGTAGGTGATAAACTCACGACAATAACATCACGAAGAAAGGCGGTTCCATGCATCCCAGCCGGAAGATCCATCGCCTTCTTCGGGGTCAGCGAATCCGCCGCCAAAAAGGTCTGAGCCGGATGCTTGTTCTCGCGAAGATAGGCAATACATTCCGATGCCGTTTCGAATGTGTCAACCACAAAAGCGTCTTTCAACGTGAAGCAGCCCCTCGAAACAGCCATCATGTACTTCGGATCATTGACAGTAAGCAGCTTCCGGAATCGACCAAAGACACGGTCCTTGAAACGCTGAAGCAGGTCCTCTTCGACGGCATTCATAGACTGCTTCTCACGCTGATGCTCGACTGCTCGGACGGCATCGCAATACTGGATTGAAAGTTGCTTCAGCTTCTCGACCAGTTTATGATGCTTGATTTTGTTGGTTTTGATGGACGCAATCTCACCTTCCAATTCTTGGACTTCGGCCTTCATCTCATTGTAGCGCTTTTCATCGGCGTCGGAGGTTGTGAGGTTTTCGAAGACTCGGCGCTCCTGAAAATTTCATTGATAAACTGCACCAAGGCCACGGTAAGTTTACCGATTGTAACTTGTTCTCAAGAACACTGATAGAGTTGTTCAAGGAGGCCAACTGATACTTGAAGGCATCCAACAAGCTCTTTGCGGTCGAAACTTCCTCGACGGCGGGGGAGTTTTCGACGCGGGCGAGGAGTTCGTTGTATTGATTCAACTGAAAACTGCGTCATTGTGTTGATAATGGAAACAAAAAAGGGGTTACCGTATCCTGGCTCAAGCTCTGTTGAGTCTCGTTCAGAGTTTGGGTCTCCAATTCGGTCGCTTTGGCTTCGAGTTCTCTGAAATGAAGGCCATTAAAATTCGAATTTAAACTGTATGTACGATACGAAATTTAAAACCAACCTAATGTTCGCCTCAATCGCGGCCACATCAGCTTCCCGATCCTTGGCCTTCTTCTGTCCCGCCTTGTACATCTTCTGAGCCGTGGAAACCTTGTTCTGGGCATGTGCCACCGACTGTTCCAAGTCGGAAGTCGTGTTCACCGCGGCTTTCAATTCGGATTCCTAAAAGTTTTATCTTTAAACTGAAATGTTTGGTAACAATTCGTACCGCCTTCGTCGTTCTCGCCCTAAGCTTCTTGACTTCAGTCGACTTGGCAGCGGCCAAAGCCTTCTTTTCCTCGTAATCAGCCGCCATGGCATCCTTATCACCCTCGGTTGTGAGTTGCTGTTGTTGATTTTCAAAGTTTTCGATGGCCTTTTCGCGGGCTTGGACCAGGGGATAGGCTTCGAGGAGGTAGCAGTTGACGCGGGCTTCTTTCTGAAATGTATTATCGTTAAACTGTGGAAAGACATGCAAGCGGACATACAAGTTTCGCCTTCTCGGCATCAATCTCTTCACGCTTCAGCTTGGCATCAGTCAATCGACGGTTCTCCTTTCGATTCCGGGACAGGTCCTTCCGATAGGCCGCCAAAGTTTCTTCGCCTTCTTTGATGTCGTTTTCGAGTTTGGCGTACTCGTCGGATAGTTTGTCCGATCTGAAAAATGGTATGACAAAATGTTAAATGTCTATAAACTGTCATTTCAGTTAGAGTCTCACCCCGAAATAGCATTCAAAAGCTTGATCCGATTCTCGCCATTGTTGGTCAGCATCAACTCGATCGAGCCCTGACGGATAGCACAATTGTCGAACCGGGTGAATAGCCCGAACTTCTCGACAATGGCCAGGTATTCCTTCTTGGGTACGCTTTCACCGTTGTACGCGAAGGCTTCGGTACCATTGATGTTGACACGACGGGAAAAGGTCTTTGTGTCGTCGAGTTTGGGCAATTTCACGGTAATCTTGACGGAACAGAAGGTTGGACGGGTTTCGAGCCAAGGTGGGGCGTGGATGAGGTCCTGTGGGGGTGAAATATATATAAATGTAAACAAAAAACTGTTCGGTGTGGAGGAGCGACTTACGGATAGACGTTCAACTCTGAGCCGACGGCTGGTATCGCCGAAACAGAAGAGGATGGCATCGAGAATGTTGGACTTGCCGGAGCCATTCGGACCGACGATCGAATTGAGGGTGTCGAAGGGCCCGATGCGGCGGAGGCCGTTGAAGGATTTGAAGTTCTCGATCTCGACGTAGTCAATGAACATGGCTGGATGGGAAATGGGTGGCCAGCGGCTGGAATGGACGGATTATAGGCAAAACTGACCGCAACAGTGTAGGGCGATTTGGCACTATCAAAACGTGTAAAAGTGGCGAAAAGCGTGTAGAACACGGCCGGCAGATACGTGGTAAACAGGGAGAAGGAGATGTAAACTGTCGCGCAACTTGCAAAACCAAAACTGGCTACGAAAATTACGAACTTTCGCGCCACTTTTCAGTCACGAAATCAGCACAACGCAGACTGCACGCGCTGCCACCCGGACTGTGTCGTGCCACTCGGGGGTCGTTTTGTGCATTGTGATTGGACCTTTTTTGATGCGTTGATCTTAATTTGAAAAAAACTCGAATTGCATCGACAGTACAACTTTATACTTTCTTAAATTGCCTTGAATTCATTATTACTTATTGTCTTTTATTTTTTTGCCTGATTTTTAAAATTGAAATTACCGTAAACTGCAGTTTTAGTGATGTCGCTAAAATGAAGTTTTGACAACGTAAATTTAACCGTTGAAAAACAAGTCTAAAATGGATTAAAACCCCTTCTGTGTTTTGATGATTTCCAAATTACTGTGGGCCATCTTTAAATAAGTTCTGATATTCCCTCCAAAATTGTGCCGTCATCATGTATCACATGACTCACTCAACTAATCCAGCTACATATTTGAACGTTTACTTTTTCCGACATGCGTTCCAACGCGCAGTAAATGTTATGCCACCAACAGCGTTCAATGTTCCAACATTAGTAAATGTTTTGATTTACGTATGAGGGATGAATTGGTGGAAGTTGTTCCACTGTTTTTGTTTTGAGCCATTAGTAATATTGCCAAATAACAACTGAATGCTTAAACGCCATTGATAACGCAGTGTCCTCCTCTTTGAATAAAGACTGTACATACGTGTTGAAATCTTTGCTTTTTGTGTTACTTTTCAAATATGAAAACTGTAGGTTGTCGGGCGTCATAAAAATTTAGGAACATCTGGTCGATTTCACGCACTTTCTGACATTTCAAACGGTTCAGCGCTATTGTTTTTCTTAAAGTTTCAAGTGTCACTGGTCGACCACCATGAATGTTTTCCGCCATCACACCTTTGATGTTATTTTTGTCTGTCCCAATTCCCCGGACGGCATCGGGGTGGCCAATTAGGGGAGGTCATTCTGTTTGATAGGCTTTTTTATAGATAAAAAAATTACACGGATTAAAAGCTGTTTTTTATTTTTGTTTTTTGGTTAAAGCTTAGTACGGCGCATTGAGATTACAAAATTAAATTAAACTGAGTGGAGTACATATTAGATAAGTCGGTTCTCTGAACTTATCGCGTCCTTGTAGACGTAACTTTTCCCGGAGCAGTCACTTTCTTATCCGTGCCCGTTGTCGCAATCGCCACGACACTGGTTGAGCTAGCACTTTGGACGCCCACAACTCCGAGAATGTGCCTCCGAATGTCATTGCTCATGAAGAACAGACTCCATGCCGGTACACATGTATTGTAGTCGACGACAAAGAATTGGAAGTAAAGCATGCGATTGACGACGACTTTGTCGGAAACCAGTGTTAGAATGACCTGAAAAGGGGGTTACTGTAGGCATTTGAGTTGATACAAAGTGAAACAATGAATTACTGAATGCGGGTATTCAGTAGTTTGTCATGGGATACAATTTTTATTATGTGAGCTTTTTCAAACTACACATGGTCTTGATGGTTTTTTATTTTCTTTCTGAAGCCAAAAAAGGTTAAGCTCTTTTTGTTTGTATTTACCTATTTTAATGTCCTTACCTGTGTAATAAAGCTGGCAAGTTGGCCGACAAAAGCGCAAATCGAGACAGCAAAGAGCTTCTTATCTGCTGTAGCTTCGTTCTGTTTGGACTTTGTTTTTTGGTTGAACATTTGGTTTTTGTTCTGCTGCTTAATGAGAGCTACCATAACGTATAAGTTCATCAGGAAATCAAGTACGGCAGAAACGATGATCAAAACTGCGAAGCCCACACTCAAACTGATCCAAGAGACAACATTCGGATTTCGTGCCTGCCAGACATACGTCGCATAGCCTTTCAATGGTGGGGCTATGATGTAATCTTGGAACCACATGGGCCAGGTTAAGATATTCGGTGAAATCAGCACGAAGAGGACGATGTATTTGAAGCTGCGATGCCAGAAGGTCTTATATCGCGCTTTCAGCAAAATGACAGAGAATCGGTTGAAAGTGAGGACGAAATCCAGCAGAATCAGGGCTGCCGAAGTGTAGAATGCCATGACATAGGGGAATGCGACGAAAAAGCCATCGGTCGGAAGTGCAGCGAGGACGGATTTAAAAACTGTTGAAAAACGCCCTCGAACGCAGAGGAAATAGAATGACGAATGCAAAATGTTGTTAGCGCTTTGAATCCCGAAGATACGGTAGAAGCTCCCGGTGAAATGTTTTCGACTTTTTGGGGCGATCAAAACATACAAAATCACCAGATGTAAAATATGTGAAGGTATTATGTAGATCAACGGCAAAAAGAGAATAAGATTGTCGGCAAGAACACCCAAAATACGTTCATCTACAATTGTAGCTGAAGTTGAGTTACTCATCGCGAGTTCATTTGCAGCGAGGACGACTGAGCTCATTTAGGCTATCTTATATCCGCCAATTTGAGTGAGGTGAGGGTGGTCCTTCCAATTAGAGCCTTCCCAGTCAAGCCACACCACCCAGACAAAACTGATGATGTGCCAGGAGGGCGTTCAGGTTCAACCCACTAGGGGCCGACAAAGACAAAATACCGTAGCACACAAAAAGAAGCTGGCGAACACCAGACAAAGGCCAGCCTTCAACGAACGAATACCAATTTCACCTTAAAATGCTGTTCTGTAAAGACAAATGAAAACAAAACGGCGCACTTTCGAGAAGTGGGAGTGGTAATATCCAATTGTAGTCCAATGGCAACATTTGGCGCCACTTTTTGTCGGTTCGCGTGCCAATGCCAAGTGCAAAATGTTGCGATTCTGATGTCTTGGCGCCGCGCTGATTGAGCGCCACTGGCCAAAAAACAGACTGTAATTAAGTCGTGATTTTTTCCAACGGTCAAGTCTCAAGACAAATTACCAGATTTTTAATCCCTTAACATAATAACAATTTTAAAATCTCGAAAAACTAGGTCTTTATAGATACACATCTGTGACATGACGCAAAACCCACCATCAAAATAGCACAATTACTTCCAATCTACACGAAGGAAGGTAATTTCCCGCAAAGTGCCCGCGGCTACAATAACAGTTTTTCACACAAGACTGCAAATTTTATGTCATGCCAATGTTAACTTCGGTGGATTCGGTAATTCCCACCCTTCGCGTTCGTATTCCTTTTTACTGCTGTTTGTGCCATGAGTTGTTTGGTAATGATAATGGCATGCTTAACTGCGAGAATTTTAAGTTACATAAACTACGACCAATAAAAAATGAAAGAATTTTGCTTAAAACTCGAAAAAATTTACGAGAAAAAGTTTTGAATGCCAACTTTTTTTGTACGCATTTCCGTTTATTTAATTTTCTTTTCATTTGTATG
>KB455460.1:37103-81721 GCA_000341325.1 Panagrellus redivivus | reverse complement strand
TTCGGTGAGATCGGCATTGGGGGAGGAGAGCCACAGGACGAGGTTATCTAGCCACTGAAAAAAACTGGTGATAGAAATATGCGGTTCGATTAAAACACAAACATACCCTCGGGAAAAAGACCTTCAACAAGACCTGGCTCGTCACATCGACTCCAATCATGTTCATCCAACTTAAAAGGGCATAGAATTCCAAATATGCCGTATTCTCGATCGGATTCATGTTCATCTCCATCAAAGCCCGTTCTAGTTTCGGCACAATGTTCATGTTCAGGAAGGAGCTCATAGAAGAGTGCGTGAAGACATTCTTCCACGGCGCTAACACAGCATAAGCACTGCCATCTGTCGGGATCCATTCTCTCAGGGCCTTGGCCAGCTTCTGTCGAATTGGAGCGTACACCGATGTCAATCGATGCCCAAGGACGTGATGCCATGGAAGCAGCCATGAATCAATCGGAACACTGTCGGTTAGCGGGTTCCATTGATCAACGAAAGTAGTAATTCGTGGCATGATGACTTGCTCGAGAAGGTTGTCACTAAGCCAGTCGGGCAGCATGGGAATCCAGGTGGTAACGACTTCAAGCATGGCGGCAGAATCGCGACGAACGTCCCAGGTGAGGGCGGCGGAGCGCATTGGGGGGATCCACGCTTCCCAGAGGCAGCGATCGAAGGCTGGAAGGGCGTCTGAAAGTAAACTGTCTTTAGATCTGTCAAAAAATCAAACTTAAAGTCAAAATTCAAAGATAATACTGTCGACTTTTTGCAAAAATGAAACAAAAACCTACCCAATTCACTCTTCATCCGATCAAAAATAAGTTTCTTCTCTTTCGTCTCTCCTTCAAGCACAGACTTCCACTCTTCCAGCAATGCCATCCCATATTCGACCTGATCCGGCGCCAGTGGATTCCAATTCTCGAAATGGGCCTTCATAATCGGAATGACCGTAGCCAGGGCGATCGCTTCCAACCCATATTCCCTGTACTCTTTCGGGAACTTCCTTCGCAATTTCTGCAACAGCGACTTCACCTCGTCCAACGATGTGATGTTCCGCTCGTGGAACTGATTCACAAGCTCCATGACTGCCTCTAAACGGGACACTTGCTGCTTTTCAATAACAAGCTCGTCCCGGATCGTCTCGACATCAATAGCCGTCGACTTGTTCTGGTCCTGAAGCAACTTGCATTGGCGATCATTTCGACGGATTTCGGTTTCTGTCATGTCCAGAAGCAGCATCAGATTCTGGCTGAGCTCAGGGATGTCGAATTTCCGTTGAATGACGGTTGTTGCTTGCACTTTTGAAAGTGTATGGAAGTCGTTGTACACTTTTTGTTCCGGTCCGGTCATGTCGATGATCTTCTGTCGTGGAGCTTCATCGATGGGGTCAGTGCCGCTGGCGACGAGCTCGGCGAGGGACTTCAATTTGGGCGCTTGTTTTCGGCCCTTCTTCCAATTACCACGAGCTGGTTGATCTGCCATCGGGGCTTCATCGGCGGGGCCTTCGCGTTGTCGGGCTTGTGCTTGGGCGGCGGTTTCTGAAAATTTTGATATATAAACTGAAAGCGTATGCGAAGTATGTTCTTACCTCCAAATTTCTGTCCAATCGCACTGACTTCGGGCCCGTAAGCTCCAACAGCGCCCTTTCCTTGTCGTGGAGCTGCTTTGATCGGTTCCACGATACCTTGTTTGTTGACACCGAGACCTTTGCCAGGGACGTAGCCCATCTTCTTCATCATATTCATGACCGACGGTTTCGCCGTCCATTCGCTGTTTCCGGCGCTTCCGAAGCCGTGGACATTCGATGACCGCATTCCGGCAAAGATTTGGGCACCGGCATTCATGCCACTGCTGCTGGATGGGGTATCACTTTGAAAGCTGACATGTTTTGGACGTTTGACCGGAGGTGGATCAGTCGAAGACGACGGGGCGTCGCCTCCAGAAGTTCCGGCCGAAACGAAGCCAACGCCTTTAGTCGGGTCGGAATAGCCACCAAAGCCGGTTCGAGCAGGGGGTTCGTCTTCTTCGGTGTCGGCCCAGATTCCTGGAATTGGGTTTTGAAAGGAAAATATATATAAAACTGTTGTGTAAAGGTTCAGGAACTTACCATAAAGTTGTTCTTCTTTAGTTTGTCCTCGACGGCGACGTTTATCCGGGTTGGCAGCATACTCGTAGTCTCGGTCGTTGACATCGAAGGATTCGTATTCTTCGTCGTCCATGGCGAGGTTGTGAAACTGAGGCGGGGGAGGATGGATGTTGGAAATGGATGGATTTCAACAGTGCCTGCGGTGTGAATTCAACTGTGTTCTGAAAGAGGATAGCAAAACTGAGGTACAGCTAAAAATAGCAACAAAATATGCAAGTTATCGGAAAATTGTAAAAGCACCACTTTGCACTTACAATAAACTATAGAATTTGACTTGAAAATATTATAATGAAGGCGGGGTGAAAGAATATTTGCAAAACAAAAATCCCCAACACAGGCAAGAAATGGCAACCCTCACGACGCATTTTTCCCACACAACTCAGGGACCTTTTTTCCCTGACTGAGTGTTCCCCGCCAATGCATGGAAAATCACGCATTTTTTACGCGTGACGTACCTCAAAAACGCGCTTTATCACTGCCTAATCGCTGATAAGCTTTGCTAGTATCGTGCCGATGTACTTCCGTTGACTGTATTTACTGTTATGGATATAAAAAACTGTTTAAGATTAGAAACATTGCAGACTTCGAACGGCCACGAGCAGCATGAGGTAATCAAAATCATCACCGCGAATCCGACATCCTCTGCCATCGTTGATCGTCTCTTCTGATCGAGGGGTGAGTGTTTGTCATCAGAACCGCCCTTGGGTAGCTGTTTCGAGGCTTGTAGGAAGCGTTTGACGGTGGTGGGGCCGGCTGGCGCCATGGATCCCGACTTTCCGGATGCCATCATGGCTTTGTGCCACTTTTGTGAGGAACACGGTCCTCGGGTGGTCATGACGACCCAGGCTTTGAAGAGGACGGGGATTCAACGCCATGCTAATGTCGACGAGGATGAGGAGAAGGGTGAAAAGAAGAAGGAAGAGCCCAGATACAAGATGGATATCTTATCAGTCAATGAATTCGGAAAGGTCGATTGTGAGTTGCTAATAAACTGATGTTCCAATAAAACTGATTCATTTCAGTCGACACAATCCCCCAAATCACCGATGAAGACGTCGTCTTTGCTTCCTGGGACCGCACCATCGAGCTGGTCGATGACGAAAGCCGCTGTGAAGCGTGTTCCAGCGTTGGCCCAAATGCTTCACACATTGCCAACGATTATCTAGCTGGGCGGAGCTACGTAACCACGCAGACTGCTATCAATGAAGATGCTTATGCCGTCACCCAGAGCGTCTGCTTCAAGGCACATAACACTCAGAATTTGCTGCCATTGACGCTGACGAGCCTTGAAGACGATGAACCCACTCCCAGCACATCAGAATCCTCCAAGACTGAAGACGGCGAGGGCATCATTTTCTTCGGCAAAGCTCAAGACAAGTACACAGCTGTCGGCAGGATGTTCGCCTTGAAGGATGCCAAGTCTCGTGGCTTCAAACGCCGGTACGGGTTGCTTTGTATTTCGCAGAATCATCAATTGCTGACATGGAAGTTCAAGGATATTATGGTGGAAGTGAATATGACTGCTGATTTGTTGAAGGTAAACTGAAACTCTTCTCTGTTTGATCGGTAAATTTTAAAACTCAGTTTTCAGTTATCCGCCGAAAAAGTCCACGATTGCGAACAAGAAATCGACAAAGACCAAGTCATCCGATCAGGCCAAGTCCTCGGGTGGATCCAAGGCCATGAACAACCAAAGATCGAGTACGATACATCCCGAAGCTTTACCAAGATTGTCGGTAATGAAGAAGCTTTCTTCACGCTCCATCGCGACTGTGTTTCGATTCTTCAAATCCTCCTCAAACCCGACGCCACAATGAAGTTCGACGGAATGTCTAATCTGTCTGTTTCTCGGTATGTCGAAAGAGCCGCAGAAGCTATGGCAATCGCCGCAACGGAGGATTTTGCCGTTATTTCAAAGAAAATCGAACAGCCTGAACTCAAAGCCATTTTGATCCATCTCGTCCGCGGTGGACAGATGATTTGCCAATGCGACTATGCTCCTGTTCGTTCGAAGTTTCTGTTCGCGTTCAGCGTATTGCTGCCGAATACATTGGTTGATATTGCGTCGGATCAGCGGAAGTACTGTATCGAGAAGAATCTGCTAGGTGTCGATGAGTGTGTCCCTTTGCCTACGCCGGAGCAGTACGATTTGGTGATCATCAAATTGGTGAAGACCTATGAAAATGAGTGTTACGGAGTGGCCGATTTCGATGTAAATGTTGTCAGATTGCCTGAAGAACAGCTTGAGCCGGTGCCGTCTGTGGTTTCGAAGTATTTGGGGGCTCTGGAAAGTAAGTTAAAAACTGTTTTTGGCATTTCTACAGTAATATTTTCAGATGAAATTGCCCACACGACGACCTCCATCCTCCACAAAGCCCTCACAACAATCAAAGAAGAATTCATGACCCTCGTTACCTCCATTTCTTCCACCTATCCGACCACAGCCCGTATCGCTGCCCTCCTCAAAGTCCATTCGAAGCCTGTCACCGATCTCCATGTTTACCAGTTTTGGAAACTCGCCAAACTCCGTGTCCCTCGGAATGGTAAACTGATCTCAATTTCCGAAGAACCTTCCTTCCCATCAAAACCTATCCAAGACGATCTCCCAACCACCCGAAAGGTATCCGCCTCCATACCCATACCCGCCAGAAAGAGCGTTTGCGAGGATGACGTTGGCTTTTCCACACTCAGCTCGTCTATGCCTTCTGTCTTCTCTTCCACCAATTCACTGCCTATTGGCACTCCTTCTACTGGTAGTTTTGCGCAGACATCTCCATTGTCTTCTAACCCGTCCAGCGCCCCCGACTCATCCAGGCGTGGTAGTTTTCTGAATTCTGTAGAAAATTCAGAAGTCCTTGATCAATGCCGCCCGGTATCTGATGATGACTTATTCGCGACGTCCGGGTAATCTTTAACCAAATCGACTCGATTCCTGTATAATACTTGTACATATTTGCCTAACCTGTATCTCAACAACTTTCAGTCTTTCACATTTTACGATATTATGTGCCTTTGACTTTGTCTTTGATATTGACTTAAATGAAGATATTTATTTCGTGGCAGCATTATTTACAACAGATAAGGTTATTAGCCTTCCAATACTACCCAAGGATCACTGGCTGGAGGCGATTGTGATTCGGCGGGCGGGAGATGGTAGTCGCCATCAGGGGGCGGAGTTTCGGTCGGTCTTCGGCCGTTGCAGCAAACGTGAATGCCATGGACGGAGGATTCGGTGCATCCGAATCCTGGTGCACAGTCGTCTCCGCTGAAGCATCTTTTCGCGTGCCGAGTGGAGGTGTCTAGTTCGGGTTGAAGCTGGGCGGGGCAGAAGGCGATCAGGCTGCAGCAGTGGTTGTTTTTGCAGATGTAGTCCTCAGGGCAGGGGCTGGATGGGTTACAATGGGTAGGGTTGTCGGTCTGGCGGTCTCGGAAGGGCTCACGATTGTCTGGACAGACGGAATTAGCTGTGTTGTAGACTTCGCAACAGATGGCAGCGTTGGTAGAAGTGTGGGTGCTGCAGGTGTAGCCTGTTGGGCAGGTGGTTGAATCGCCTTCGGTGCAGGCTTCGGGATTGCCGTTGTCTAGCAATGTGCGTCTACCGAGGCAGCGATTAGTGCCCTGTTGTTGGTGGATGCCGAATGAACCCCCGGCATCGCAACATAAACTGACTCCAGGCACATTGGACGAAGCCACGCAGCTCAAACCATGATTACAGTCGTCATCAGTCGCGCAAGCCACCCCCGGATCAGGAAGAACCCCCGCATTGGGGCATCTGGCCTCCTGGCAGCAGAACATTTTCGTATCGGTCAGCGATGGCTGGCAGTTGAAATCTCGGGGGCAGATGCTCGGATTCCGGGTGCACTCCAACGCATGCCCGGGGTCCCTCTCGGAGAAGTAGGCCACTGCCGTCCCGCCACAGACCGCGCTCTCTTCCCTAAGCAGCGAGGAGAAGCTCTTCGCCTTCTGAGTCATCGGGCAGCAGACATTCAGCCCCATCTGCGTCGACTGGGAGCAGATGTAGTTCGACGGACAAACGTCAGGGAATCCGATTCGTTGGCAGCTTCGTACATTTGAACCGATATAAGCTGGTTGTAGACCGTTTCGGCACATTAGGGAATTTGTTTCTTGTGCACAGCAGATATGGACATTACCGAGGTTGCTTTGCTGGCAGGAGTAACCACTCGGGCAGCTGTTGGAGTTCATAGAGTTGCATAGCCTCGGGGAATTATTGATCAACAGCGTCGTGAAACCGGCATTACATTGCAGGTTTCGGCTTATCCGGCAACAGACGAACACCCCAGGCGTTGAAGATTGCGTGCAGCTAAAGCCGTTGGGACAAGACATATCTGTCGCGCCCTGGCAGAACCGGTGGGAGCCGCTATCGTCGCCGTAGGGAGACCAGCCTGTTGGACATTCCAGGAGGTCGAGAACCGGCGGAACAGGGGCCACAGTCGGGATGAATCGGCTCCGGCAACAGACGTTGATCCCGACTTGGCTGGAGGGAGCACAGTCGTAGCCGGAAGGGCAGTTGGAGGGGAAAGCGAGGGCGTTGCAGGTGTATGTTTGACCGAATTGTTGAACGTAGGTATCACGTCCATCGGCACAGACGGCCTGGGTCGGGCGGTTGCCGCAACAGACCCATTGGGAGAGGGTGGTTGAAAGCTGGCAGGTGAAGCTACTCGATGGGCAGCCGGTACCGGGGCCTGTGCAGTAGACGATTCCGCCATTGGGGGATAGTAGGGCGTTCTGATTGCCTGGGCAGACTCGAGGGGCTGCATTAGAGCGGCAACATAAGTAAACTGATGCCTGATTCTGGGCTTGAAGGCACTGTGAATCCGCTGGGCACACGTTGATGTCAGTCGGTGAGCAGAAGATGGAGTTCCCGACAGTGTCAGTACTTGGGGAGAACCCAGTCGGGCAGGTGGTTACTGACGGGGTGGAACAGCACATGTAGACGCCAGCGGCGCCAAGGGATTCAACGCAGGCATAGCCTGAGGGGCAGGGTGCTATTTGGGAGGGGCTGCAGAACCTCGGGTTGCCGTTTTCAGTGTACAGGCTCTGCTGGCTTGGGCATAGTAGTCTCGGAATACTGGTTCCACTTCCACAGCACAGGGCACTGCTACCAGTCGTGCTAGCCGTGCAGGTGAAGCCTGTTTCACATTGACCAGCGTATCCGATCGTGCAAGGTACGAAGCCAACGGCACTCGGCTGGGGCAGCATACCCACAGGACATTGCGGGACATCCTGCATGCTGGCTTCATAGCAGCAAATCAGGATGCCTGGAGCGTTGCGAGCTGATTGGCAGATGGCATTAGCCGGGCATCCGGTATTGGAGCCGACACTTTGGCAGAAGGCGTTACGGTTGGAGTTGGCGATGGCCGGGGCTTGGCTGTCTAATGGACATGAGAAGGCTGGATTGTCATAGAATCGCCTCGGATTTGTGGCGGACTTTTTAAAGGGGCCGCAACAGATCCGAACGGCAGGGTTCTCTCGGCTCATTTGGCACCAATAGCCGGTGGAGCAGGTGTCACTACCGGCGCACTGGCGAGGCTGATTGTTGGGACCAGCTTCGGGGTTATCATAGGGTGGTGGGCAGGAGTATGTTCGTAGACGTGACAGGGCCGTGGAATCATGGAGAACCGTCGGTTCGCAGCAGACAAATTGCCGGGTTAGGGGGCTGAGGACGCAGGAGGCGAAGGTCGGGCAACTGGTCGACACGGGGTCGCAGAACTGGAATTTTATGGATTTAAACTGGAGCGGTGATGTTTAAAGCTTACCGCAGTAATACCATTAGCTGTTTGCCACCCTGCTGGGCACATATTCTGCGCCACCGGCAACTCATCTAAGCCGCCACCAAGCTTGCAGCAGATATTCGTCCCAGGGATGTTGCTCGGCTGGCAGACAGACCCCAATGGACAGGATCCAAACGGATTATCAGTGCTGCACTGCTGTGGATTCGCCGCATTCGGGTGAGGGACCCCGCTTATCGGGCAACTGAACACTGGCGGAGCACTTTCGGCGCAACACATCCGCTGGCTGACCCCACTGCTGGCACATGTTGACCCCTCCGGGCATACGGTCGGATCCACATTGGAACATGGCAGATATCGCCCGACTTCATCGATGACAGGCTTATCCCGCGGGCCCGGACACGTCCCAGGCGCGCCACAGCAGACTTGACTGATAGGGCTACAGGCGAAGCCAGTCGGGCACTCAAGGCTCGAGACACACTCGATGGGTTTGCCTGAGGTCGTGGAGAGATAGGCGACTTCGCCGGCGGGACACAGCTCTGAAAAGGGCTCCGCTACGGCGAGGAACAATGATAGGAGCAGGGAGGTCGTGTAGACAAGCCGCCAAGAAGGCATTTGAGGAAGCAAAAGTCAATAGTGCGAAGAAGGAGGTGGGTTAGGACGGGGTTAGTACTACCGAGGTAGGCAAGCCGACGCGAGTCGCGGATTATCGAGGGCGGTGGTGAGGTCAATCGGTCACTACTTCTTCGCCGAATGGAATCGATGCAACAAGCTTATTATCTCATCTGTCTGCGAAGAAGAGGGTCGAAGATGGAAAATGCGTTAGTTGTGATGTTTTGTGCAACTTTTGTGCGACTTTCAAGTGACCTACCAGGTAGATTGATACCGCAGCATTGGTAATCAGCGGTCCAGAAGTTGAATTCACAACTACTGCCATCGGGGCACGGCTTCAGTGGCGAACACTGCATCGTGTTGCCTTCGCTAGTTAAGACAGGGCTATACATGCTGGGGCAGCCGTTATCAGGCTCACAGCATTGATAACGATCGATTTGGAAGGACCATTGGCAAAGATCAGTCGGATTCGGGCACTTGTTTCTTAAAGAGCCAGGTGTGCATAGATGAAGGCTGCCGTTCCCATGTTTCACGGCTCGTGACCCAGAAGGGCAACCCTCTCCAGGGTCGGCTCCACAGCATCGTTTGACACCGTCGAAAACGTCTTCATAGCAAGAAGCGTCCCCAGGACAGGTATTCGGCACGTTAGGGTTGCAAGTTAGCTCAATACCATCGCTATTCCGAAGCGCTCGCGACCCTTTAGGACATCCAACAGGCGGGGCTTCCTGGTTCAGCGCCACGAGGCAGCAGAATCCACTAGTGTGACACATGGACGGTGGAAGACAGTCATTATCGACAGTACAATTGACGAGGAGATTTCCGCGTTCTAAAAAGGATAAGTCAGCCTTTCGAAAACGAAAAAAGGAAAGGATAATTACCCTTAACGAGTCTACCCTCGATTCCGCAGAGACGTTCATGATCGTTTTCACTTTCAAAATAAGTTAGGTTTGTTGAAACTGCAAAGCAAATCGATGTATGGTATGTATATAAGGAAAAGGTAAAATTTCTACTTTAATAAAACTGCACAAAAAGCTTTATAGTTACCTTCAACTTCGCTAAGCGCATAAATACCACATACGAGCAATAAAAACTGGAACGATATTAGAAAATTCATTGTCTTAACTTAAAAACACTTGCTTCTTGGACATTACCTCCGGAAAAGCTTACTTCCTTCCAGCCAGTGGTTCCTTTTATATGTCTGGCTGCCTCGACTGGGCCAATTTCCGGAAGTCTGAACCACCCTGCGCAAGTGGTCAGTCGATCCTGGTCTCGAGTTGTTCTTTGATAGCAAACTTTGCTTTGTTCATGTTTGCATATGGACCATAACTGATGTGAGTTTTGCCTCAGGGGTTTTGTTCGGTGTTGGATTTATGATTCACTTGTTTGTTGGAACTGTTTTTTGTTTGTTTACGTGTTTTACGGTATGTTTATACAAAATTTAAACTGCAACATTTCGCATTTGTCGCAAAAAAGACAACTAATTATGTCACAAAAATCGATAATCAATCGATTATGCAATCTGGGGCCGATATTATAAACTGGTGGTCACGATGATAAAGGACTTTCCAACGTTTACTTTTATCATCTTTATTCATTAAATTAACAACTTCAGCCCAAAAAAGGATGTTGCGCCGGCGGATCATTGCTACTACTGTCCAAATCCGGGCACTGTGAAGCACGTCGGGGGAAGCTTTCCCGATACCGTGCGTAAAGATCGTCGATAAAGTTTGTCTTTGCGTCGGCCCAGGCCTTGATTCGTGGGTTTGAACTGGTCGAAAAGTCTTGCGATGCCTCCTCGATGGTATTGTAGCGATTGTCACTGATAAGCTTTAGTGATATTGACATGGCTTCTGAAAAACTGTGGTAATGGGGTTTTCTTTTTTATGCTTTCAAACCTTCAACAACAGCCCGAACATTTTCGGCAATCTTGCTCTTATCGTAGCCGCATCGGCTCGCAGCCTTGTGAATCAGTTGCACCCATATTTTGTCCTCATCGGGAACGGCTGACAGGTCGAGTTTTTCCATTGGCATCTGTTCAAAACCCGATGTCTTTTGTTCGGGTTTCTGACGAACGCCGTGGGCGACGAAACTAGAAAATGATAGTTGATGATAGACACGGTGATACATCACTTTTTGCATGCGGGAATAGCGTATCGTTGGAAATCCGGAAAAACTAGTCTACGCAACATGGATAGAGAAGGCTGCGGGCGGTATTAACGGGCGCATCTGCCCAGTTAAAGGGTGACAAAGCAGATGCGCAGAGGAAGAAGATTGAAGATTTATCAATGTATTCGCAACATGGATGGATAATGTTGACTTTGGTAAACATGTTAGTCAATGAACAACAACAAACCTTTCAACATTACTGGATGTAGGTCCTAACGATTCGGGCGTTGGCACCTGCACAATGTGCGCACTGCTATAGGCTGATACGAGGTATTCGACCATGCCCTCAAGGCCCATTGCATATCTGTTCGCTCGGAAATGACCAATGTTCCGATGGAATGCGGTTTGAAGCACGTCACGGGACAACTTGGCATCACGGCCGGCTACGGTGAATACTTGGCGATCACGACGGGAATTAACAATCAGAACTAGGGTGTCGCACTGTAGGTCCTACAACGAAAATTTGATAAAAACTGGCGCTTTGATTTAGCCGATGATTACTTGGAAGTTAGAATATTTCAATCTCAACGAATTCGTAAACTTCTCAATATCAACAGTTTCAAATGGACTGGAACCAATCTTCTCCAATAGCGCCGTCACAATTTGAAGATTCTGGTTCGGATTTCCGACGCATTGCGGCGAGGAATTCTTAATTTGAGCCGTCACACTTTGAAGTTGTTGAATCTTTTCATTCAACTTCCGTCGATCCTCATCGGCAAGAATATCATTAGGGTCGCAAACTTGGCCAGGCAGGATTAACTTGCACCTTAAGGGCTCATTTCGGGGGTCAGGGTAGGTCTGGGCCGTGAATTGGCCGGATACTGTCACACAAATGGCGCCGAATAACAATGCGGTTAGAAAACTGTTTGGTTTACGTAACCGTGACATTGTTTATTTTATGAACGATGTTACGGAATTTGAATAATGAAATTGAAAACAAAAAAAGTTAACTTTAGAAACGTCAAGTGTGGCTGGCGGCGACCCTTCAACGCTTCGTCAAACGAGTGAAAGGCGAAAGTTTTGATTTTCGGCAGGGGCAGAAGGATGGATGGATACTCGTCCGTGAAAAGGGCGGGTATATCCCCATGCTGTATCCATCCCTTCCTGGATGGCGTGGTGCAGCCGACCGGGATGGATGTGCGTGTGCATCGGGTCGATTCAGGTCGACATCATCAGCCTTCAGCGTGTGAATCCTCGTCTCAGTCAGCGAGAAATAGACGACGTCAATTATGGAAGTCGACATTCGACCTATGAAGTTTGGATCCGAACAAAGAGGCTGTCAGTCAGCGGGTGGGAGGTGGGAAGACCGCCTGAGGGCAGGCTTAGAGGGTGTGGATCAAGGTCGAGATGGATTTGATTGAAGTTTTTTTGAATCTTGGTGACGATTTTGGGAACTGTTTTTTAAAGTCTTGTAATTGACTTTTTTCAATGTGGTAAAAACTGAAATGGCTTCTATTGGGAAATTCCCATGTGCAAATTTTTGATAGAATTATACTGTTAGATGTCACCACATCATAATTATGTAACCCCAAACTTCCAAGTTCACAAACACTTCCTGCCATCGCGCAGTCCCAGACTTCGCAGTCGTCCATAACCGCGACGAGCGCCACCAACGACAGCGGGCAACAACGAACCGAAGGAAACGGACATCCAAGCAGTCTCGAAGGCCGCAGTCGCTTGGGCTCACTCCCCCTCTCACCTCGATGTGGCAGACATTGACGGCCGCGAACACACTCCCATTCCCCTCTCAATGACGTTGCACACGTTCCGAGCGCAAGTCCGAAAGCGAAGCGACGCACTAGGCTTTCAAGCAGGCGCAAAAATGGAAAAAAGAAAAATCATGCGCGACACACGCGCATTCTATTGCTAATGGACGCGTTTGCCCGCTGCGGCAATCGTCCGTCGGTGTGGCCGGCCCACCCCAGCCGAACGTCAGTCGCAAGCGACGACTTGCTCCGTTTTTGCGATGAAAATGTAAGAAAGAGCGCATTTTTTCCGCTTCCGACGACGACGCCGTCGTCGCCCTTCTCTTCGTGGCGGCTTCTGCGCGCACGCTTCTGAATCCCGGTCCATGGACCTCGCGTAGCGTTTATTAGTCATTGGTGAACTTTGTAGATTGTTGTTGATGGTGTTTGCTTCGCGTCATCGCAGAATCATCAGAAAATCGATATTAGGCCACGCCTATGTGGATTCTGAATCCGTTCTGCATGACTTCTGGAAAGTGTTTTAAACTGTCTGAGCGGTAAACGGGATGCCTACGAAGATGTTTTAATGCGACTTCAGTCATCGTGTAACTTACGGTGTGCGGATTCTGAATCCGAAAATTTTATAGTGTAGAAAAACTGTACACTGTGTCGATAATATCCCGTCTTTTGTCTCAAAACTGGGTCCATTAATCTATAATCTTATTATTTCACCAAAAAGTATTTTTTCCATTATTATCATTTTTTCAATCGCGAGGTGAACCGTCATTTGACGCTTTCTGAATCACCAACATGAAATATTGATTTATTGAAACTCTGATTTCCGTTGTCCAAGTTATTTTTCACGTGTTTCATCTCAAAGGACCCAAGAAAACTGAATGGTTATTCTTATCTCTTATCATCGTTGCAGTTTGCAATCTCTAATGTTCATGTTAACAATGTTGACCTGTAAACATAAGCATGAACTCTCTCCGTTAGCAACGGCATGATAATACTATAGCATTAGTTTAGTAGTTAGGCCCGTGCTACTACCGGTGCCGCGTTTAGTATCGACTGCAGCCACAAAAGCGAAGCAAGCACATCTAACGCGCAGGCTTCGCGAGCGCACTCGCATTCATTGCACATATTCAGTCGAAGTAGACCGACAGCCTACGTTCGTCCGAAAGTTTACAGGCCACTAGGACCAAAGCTTGTTAGTTGTCGTTGCGATCAGTTGACCTCGATGGTGTTACACGTTGTGTAACTGATTAACTGATACTTATCAGGAAATCAATTACGTCGTATGCCAGGAACTTCGTTTTGGTAATTAATTATCACACCAAACTGTAAACGTTAACACGGCTTAATAACTGTTTTTAATCATCGTTAGTGCCCTTTGGTGACAAGCAATATTTCCAAAAACTGTCAACTTTTAAAGTGACATAGTAGTGACCCTTAAAATAGTCTAATCAAAAAATTTGAGTCAAACAATAATTACAACCATCTGTTGAGTCAATAAATTCTAGTGTAACATCATCGTGACTGCACTGAAAAAGTAGCAGAATCAAAGGTTTTGGTGAAAAGTTTGTTACACGTATTTTAGGTAACAATTCACTAAAACCTTTGATTCTGTTACTTTTTGTAGTGTAGCCACGGTAATGTCGCTCTAGAAGTTTTTGGGTTAAAAGCTGGTTATATTTATTATTTTACTCAAATTTATTCATTAGACTTAATAATTTGAGGGTCACATCCGGCCGCTTGTAAGTTGTAGGGTTTTTGGAGTTAGCGTTTGTTAGTGCCAAACAATACTAATGATTGTTTACATGCATTTTTCCGATACGACGCATTCAGGCTTGTAAAACTGCCACATTGTCCGAAAATCTGTGGAACGGAATTCGCGCATGTGGTACTTAACGATTGTAAACTTTTGAAATTAGCTTTATTCGTAGGTTAGTCGGGTTACACAAGAATGTGTACAGTTGCCGTCGTACGGTCATAAAAAGTAGATGTTTGTTAAGAAAGTATTTCATAATCGTCTTTTCTGGAACTGTATCGGATGAATGTTCCAGAAAGGTGGTAAACAATTTGGTGGCAATGTTCCAAAACTGCGATGTCGTCGTTAGAAAAGGGTCTGTATACTCGGCTCGGCGAAATGTTGGAGATTGTGTCGGCAATGGCTAAAATTCATCGATTTTGATGGTTTTTAGCCCGGATGGTCTAAAATTACGTTACGAAATCGCGTAGTACACAGCGCAGGTGGCAACAACAAAATACGTGCAAAAGAGGTTTGTGCGTGCGACTGCTCCGGTCGAAGTTATTGATTTTATGATGGGCGCGAAAAGAAGTCACTCGCAAGCGCCAGCATGCCAGTGTGTCGCTGCGTATTACCATAGGCGTTCGTCGCGGGACGTTGTGGTGTCGAAAGAGGCCACCTGATCGTTGTTCTAACAAAAGCGACCTCGGATCCTACCATTTCTTGATTAGGTGACAATAGGCTAAAAATTACCATATTTCCGCTGTCTTTTTACAGTGGGAGAATTCATAAAAAACAGTGAAAGTGGTGAACTTCGTAATACGTGATTTTTCTTCATTTCATAATGCTATCGTGCGTCGGTCGTTCGCTCGCTTTTCGGGGTCACATGTTGTCGACACAATAAGCATTGCACAAAAATTATAGGCCAGTTTCATCCTACCTACCTTCGAATGGTTGCCGCGATGGAGGTGATCGTCCTGTCTGATGATGACGATTCGTCGCTGGAGAATTCGGCTTCTGCGAGTCCGCAGCCTCAACACGACTTCCGTGCGTCATCGAGTAGCAATGGTCAATCCTCCAAATTCGCCCAGAATCGCGGTGGAAACGGCTTCCGACCCAACGTGTCATCGTCGCGGATTCAGATGGGCGGTGGCACCGGAACGGTCACGATCACCGAGAAGCCGTTGGATCTGACGGCCCTTTTCGCGGGGAATAGTGATCCCCCGAAGGCTATCACCCCACCCGCTGTGGCTGCTGTCGCAACGCCGCCAGTGTTGTCGAACAGAAGGCACGCGCAACTACGTGCCAATGGTGCAGGTCCGTCGCGTCTGTCTTTGCCGGCGAAACCGATGAACTTCGGCCTTCCGAATAATAATCTCGCTCGGGTCAAGAAGTCTTTCGCCGACAATACTATCGATTTGTCGCAGATCGGTGAAAGCAGCAGTCGGAAGCGGCCCTACGTGCCGAAGCCCTTCCCGAATCAATGGTCGGTCGTGCCGGAGAAGAAGCGGAATTCCTATGTCTCGACCATTAAGGCCGTCCATGGGTACACTACTTTCCATGTCAGTGAACCGCCAGTGGGGTCGTTGATGTCGGACAATGATGAGTATACAGGGCAGTTTAGGGTGAGTTGAACGCCTTCTAGACATCGCAAAACGTATATATTTTCAGTGCACAGCCCTGAATTGCGACAAAATCCTGCCCAACAACGTCTCCTTCATGTTCCACATGTGGGCCCATGTCGCCTACTACACCAAACACGAGTACACGAAAGACCAGGATGCCATGTCGGATGAAAAGTTCCACCGTATGTGCCCCTGTTGCTGGAACGTGTTCGAAAACGCCTATGACCGTACCCAACACTACCTCTACGTGCATCGGAACATTTTCCAATCGCCGAATACTTGCCATATTTGTGAATTCTACGATAAGAACATGGAGCATCGCGAGAAGGTCCAGCACAAAGTGACGGAATTGCCGTTTGAGTGCCGGAAGTGCAAGTTCCGTACCTCGGCCCGACTCGGATTGATTCAGCATTTCTTCAAAGTCCACATCTGTACCACGATGCTGATCTGTCCTTTCTGCCCATTCAGTGTACACATCACCCCCGGTGAGCGGAATCGTGGCATGGCCATGGCCAAGGGCTATGTGGCTCACATCTTGGAACATGCAGCTTGTATGTTGTTTTACGCCTATTTCTAGATGTTAACAACAAATACAGTTTCAGTGGTCCATCGGAAGTGCTCAAGCTGCTCGTACAAGTTCTCGTCGAACAGCATGTTTGAGAAGCATTGCCAGATTCACACGACGGAGACCCACAAATACCCGATCACGACGAAGCCGTTCAAAGACCTGAAGGATGAGATGGCCTCCCCACGCCCACGCATGGACAATTTGACTTTGTTGAAGTGCGTGGAGTGTGATTCGCTGTTCCCGAAGGCGGAGAACCATTTTGGCAAGAAGATGAAGTGCAAACGGTGCGATTTCACGACGAACTGCGAGCAAGCTTTCTACAAGCACAATTACGCGACAAATTGTGACCCATTCTACAAGATTCGATCAGGGTTGTATGATCTGAAGGGTCTGACCGAGGAGAAGCTGAAACCGGTCAAGATTCCGAAGGGGTACACCCCGAGTGTATGCAAATCGAAGGATTTCAAGCAGAATTTCGCCATGTTCCGCGACTTTACCTATGATCGCCAAGTCCCGGAAGGCCCTCCGCCGAAGCCGGAAACTGAAGCCGAAAGACGGGCAAAACTGAGAGAGAAGTTGGTCGAGTTGACGCTACCGAGGAAGGTAAAGTCGTTGGATGAGACTTCTGCCGAGAATTTGGCTCAATACGTCTTCGAGTACAAAGATAAGCGTCCGGATACGGTCACTTTTGTCAAGTAAGTTTACCAAAATGTCAAAAAAACTGTGATGCATTCCCATTTTTTCACTTTAGAAAGCTCCGCCGCCCCTTCTCCGAAACCTTCGCCGCGGCATGCCAGCACGCGCGCTTCCTCCAAGAATCCGCATAATTTTATCACTTCAACTTTATTAATATTCAAATCCAATCACATCAATCTCATGGACCCTGCTCATCTTGTCTTTTCTCATCTATTTATTCATATCGCCTTCCTTTTGTAACTTTAATGATGTCTCGAAACCGCAGAAGGATGCCTAATCACCCCCGGGCCTAAGCCCATGGTCTCATTTGTTCGTAGCACTGGTATTCGTAGTTTGTTCTCGTCGTCGGAGACGCTTTCATAGTCACTTTCAAGACTGCCTTCCGAGCCTTCATAGTAAATCGTTCCGGTTTCGAGTGTCTCCGCGTTCGTGGAAGGCTTCCTTTCCGCGCCGCACATGATGAAACATGCCTCAAATAATTGGTGGAAATAGGCCTGAAATTGTTTTTGATTTTGGAACTTAACTTAGACTTGCGACAATAATGTTGCTTTTTAATTATTTTTGAAATGAAACTGATTTTGAAAATGAAGGTGGATGACTTACAGTAAGATATTCATACAGTTCGATGATGAGATACCCAAGGAATCCGACGAGTAAAACGAAGAATGCCACGAGGAGGTACATGTCGATGGAAGTGAATCTGATAAGGATGAAACCCACAGCAAGGCCTAAGCTGATCCAGAATCGGTAATTGGCAAAAGCGACTTCAAGGGAGTCTCGACCGACAAGGGCCACCCAGAATCCGTTGATTTGGGTGTTCCAGACGCCGTCGGCCATGCCCCAGACACCGGCAATGACATAAAAGAGAGCTCCGTCGGATGGATTCAGAGGCCAGATCATTAAAGTGATGATCATGAGCATATTGATAACCGCGCCGAAGACAAATAACGGCATTCGACCAAAAAGCTTGATCAATGGCCCAAAAACAAGGCTACAAATGGCGTCAGCAACGCCAAATGCCGTCATAACGTAGCCGATATGACCGATCCCGAGCCCACAGCCAACATAGGCCTTCGTATAGACGCCGACGGCAAAGGCTTGTTCAATGCCGTTGAAAACTGTCAGTGGCACTAGGAGCATCGGCTTCGGACGTCGGAGATTCCGCAAAGTAAGTCGTAACACGTCCAATGTAAAATGCGGAGCTTTGGCCTTGGCTTCACCGTCGCGTTTGAGGGCATTCAAGAAAAATGCCACAATAAGCAATGCCACAAATGAGCAACCAAGATTGACGCTAACAATCGATAGAAACGCCTCTGTGGGTGGTCGTTCAAGGTTGATAATGGCCTGAGGGGATAGTTTCGTCACATTGTCAATGAAACCATGGCCACAGGTATTGTCGACGACATCTTCCGGGGTATTAATATTAAGGCCGAACAGTTTCGTAAACACAAAAGAAGTCAGCAAGTTTCCAGCGACTTGGCCCAGATGGACCACCATGAAGAAATAGCCAAAAAAGCGAACAATAACGACATTCTGCGCTTCGACGTTGAGTTTGGCGTATTTGATGCCGGATTCGGTCTGAAAATACGGACTTTTAGATAATTAAGGTAAACTGCTGCTCTGGGCATTTCATGAACATACAATGTAAACGCATTTAGCCGCCCAAAGACAACTTCCAGCCATCCCAGTCAGCACTGACACCGGCATTAGTGAATAATATTTCGGAAGGAAGTTTGCAATCATGTATAGAATGTAAATAGAAAACGCCGTGACTAATGTTAACTTTGATCCAAGTCGATTTAGCACGAATGATGGCACAAATAGGGATGAAACAGCTAAAGATAGGTACAGTACACTGAAATTTTTTGGATTTTAAACTGTCGTGAATTGTTGTCATGATAAAATACTTACAATAAGCTATCCGATCCCATATCACCATTGATACTTGTCTGCAGATTCTGTAACGCATTGAATGCTGTGAACAGAAATAAAAACGCAATACTTATTACGAATAAGTTTGTCAGAATTTTCCTTTTGGTCTTTTCAACGAATACGCGTTCATCACCGGTTAGGTTGGCACGTCTCCGTTTTCGTAGAATTTTGGCGTAATAAGCTTGGCTTTGGAGGATCGGATTCAGGGTTTCGTTGTCGACAGTTTCGACGGACGTAACGAAGGAATGCATATCGACGAGTTGGCGTCGGCGACTAATACGACGCCTGGAGCCATGGACCGGACAATATGGGTCGTAGACGCCGATTCGGTTGATCGGGCGATTGGCGACTTCGGGGTCTACTGTGACGTCGTCCGTGGAGCGGAATAGATAGGAGCTAAAACTGTATGTTATATCCAGTCGGAACGGAAAAAGAATTGATAAAGTATGCTTAAATTTCGAAATTTAAAATGAAAAATTGTATATTCCATTTCAAAAAGCATACAATTTATAAGCAATAAATTTTATTTTTAAATAAAATATTTTCTAAAAACTGCAATCTTGGAAAATAAAATATAAACGCAGTGTTTCTCGAATTAGACTTTTGCTGATACTCACCATTTGCCATCAGTTTTCCTCCCCTTCCTGCCTTTCAGAACAGAAGAACTCAGGATCTTCGGAATCACGCTTCTAGCTGTCGGTGGCGGCGTTGGCATCTTTGTCTGGGTAGGCCTCAGGCACAGATCATCCAGTAGAACATAATCAATATCGTGATTCATCCTCAACGGAATCCAGGTATCTTTTTTCTTCGGTCGAATTCCAACTTTTTGAAGTATCACCCTCGACACTTTCCGGATGGATTCCACTGCCGGCGACTTCGACCGTCGATTACGGTCTCTCCGCTCCTGCTCCATAATGATCGATAGCTCCTCTGGGTCAATATCCGCCAAGGCTTCACTGCCAATTTTCGAGAAGTTCGACGGTGATCGCGATCTTCGAAAGTCGCGTTCCGCCGCTGATGAAGCCGCGGCATCGGTGCCACCTTCGACGAGGTCCCAGGCATTGCCGTCGGACATGGTACAGTACGGTGGCGCGAAATATGACGATTTAAAACTGAATCCCAAAAAATTCCGATAGAAACAAGGAAGGCAAAGCCAAAGTAGTCAAGGGACTGGCCAGTCAGCACCGTCGGGTCGCGGCCATCGTTGCCTCTAAACTTTTTTTTTCAAAAGCACAATGCCCTGAGGACAAACGAGCGGGTGTGCAAGGCCAGGAGCGTAAAGAGGCGCGGGGGTGGCAGCTGCTTTTCAGCGGGCATCGACCACGGCAGGGCAGCTAGCCGAGTGCGACGAGAGGATATCAGTGACGGACGGATCAATCGGTCAGTTGGCCTTTAAGCGGATTGGGGGCATCATTCAAATGACCAGATGCCGCAGGCCATCGATGTGCGTTCTGTCCACAAAACACGAATAGGTAATTGCTTTCTTTATTTACTAATTAGGTGGTCATTTAAAACATAAAAACAATCAATAAACTGAAGGCTTTCTTTTTTTTGATAAATTAGTGCAGACAATCCCGAGATTCACCAGGGAACTTGCCAGAAAGCTCAATAGACCCGGCATCGTAGAACTTTTTGGGGCTCTTGCCTTTGGTAATGTAGCTGCCCGGGATCTTGATGGTGATTTTGCGCTGGCAGGGGGTCAGTTCGTCTTCGCAGTCGTGGTAGATCTGCAATACGGTAACAGTTAAACTGAATGGATGCACATAAAGCTAAAACTCACGTTAATCTTGGGTTCAATCTCTGTGATCTCATCAGTATGACCCTTCAGCTCGTATTCGCCACTTCCGGATGTCTTGGTCTCGCCCATGAAGTCATCGACATCGACTAAAACCATCCAAATTAACAATCTTTAAACTGAGAAAACACCACTCACGATCATCTTCATCATACATCTTGACCGTAACCGACTTGGCCGGCTTTCCATTGCACGTAAGCTTGCCCCTGGCTCCAGACGACTGGGTCTCGCCGATCAACGCCGAAACAGCGACGAAAGCGCAACCAACAAGGGCAACAATCAAAAGTGACTTCATATTGAACCTGAATTCGTCCGACTGGTACTTGCTACCGACGACCCCATCACTTTTATATCATTTTTTACCATCAAGGGGACGAAACAGGAAACTTGTTGACGTTGATTCTTATTTACAACTTTTTCCTTCAAATAACACGACCGTCTCTTTCGCCGGTTTTTTACCGATTCCTATCGCTTCAACAACAATAAGACAAATCACCTATACAAGGCCAAACGAACTCCCTTTAATGATCAAGTTTGTCAACAGTGCTCAAACTTCGTCCCAAGTATCACCGACCAATGCTCGAAAAATGATTCACTTTAGTAGTTTATATAGAAAATTTGTAAGAAAAACAATTCAAACAAACAAAACTGAAAGATAAAGAAGCTACAAAGCCATTTTAACAAAACATTATTTAAACAATCGCACCCCAGCGATTATTACTCAACACAATCGCAACATGGCCTTGTGTAAACGACAATTTAACCTTAAACATTCTCTTTTTCATGCATCAAAACCCGTAATCAAGAATCAGTGGGGCACGGAAAACAGAGGAGAGGGGATGGAGATTATGGTGGGCGACAGTAGTACAGATTTTTGAAGCTGGGGTATGGGGTGTTGAGAAGAACTTTGGTCGTCTCACGACTCACTGACTCCGTAGATTTTTTTAAAAAGAGAAACAGTTTTTGATGGAGAATGATTAAGGCAAAGCGTTCTTAATCAATTCTTTCGCTTCTGACGATAAGGAATCCGGGAACTTGACGTTAAACTCGACGATGAGATCACCGCGACGACCACTGAGTTTGGGGTTGGGCAAGCCTTGACCGGAGATTCTGAAATTTGTATTTTAAAACTGGACAAAACGTATCGGGGGGATGAAACAAACCTTTTCGTTGAATTTGGCTTGATGACATTATCCATATTGAGCCGGTATGTAGTTCCGTCGAGTGTCGGCACATCGAGATGGACACCGCAAAGCGCATCTTTCAAAGACAAGTTATGGGTATACCGGAGATCAGAGCCTTCTCGCTTGAATTTCGGGTGTGGCTTGTCCTTGATAACGAAGGCAATATCCGCAGGCACTCGGCCAGGCAGCTGATCACCCTCCTTGGGGAAAGTGATTTTAGTGCCGGACTTCCATCCTGGCTTGATGTTGATCGAAAGGACCTTGTCTTCTGTTCGAACGGCACCATCTGCTCCGACAACCTTGCGAGTGATGCGCATCTTCTTCGTGCAGCCCTTGTAGATGTCTTCGAGTGGGACTGCGAGTTCGTGCTGAACGGTAGGATCTTGCTTTTGCCGTCGGCCACCAGCACCACCCATGCCGTGCATACCGGGGAAGCCGAACATGTCATCGCCGCCGAACATGATCTGAAAAATGGAAGATTATAAACTGGAAAGATGGTTTATGGAGTCGACTTACATCAGGACCGCCACCACCACCGAATTGGAAGTCAAACATGTTATTTCCGAAAGCCTGTGTGAACATGTGCATCGGATCACCGTTGAATTGGTAGTGGAATCCATTGGAGCGAGGGCCACCGCCGCCGCCACCACCACCGCCGGGCATGCCGTCGGCTTTGAGGCCTTCTTCGCCGTACTTGTCGTAGATCTTCTTCTTTTCTTGGTCGGACAACACATCGTAGGCTTCAGCGACGTCCTGAAAGATAAATATATATATATATAAACTGTCATTAACCAGTAAGCCGAACAAACCTTAAACTTCGCTTCGGCGCCAGGCTCCTTGTTCTTATCCGGATGATACTTCAGCGCCATCTTGCGATAAGCTTTCTTGATTTCATCATCGGTAGCGGTCTTGGCGACGCCAAGAATCTTATAGTAGTCTTTTCCCATTATTACGGGATTATAATTAATTCGTTACTTTCTGAAAATGCAACACAATTACAACTCAAATTTAACATAAAACCCTGAATCATAGTAATATGCACGAGCGAATCGAATCACTAGACAAAAAACACGAAAAGGGTGGGGCGCGACACATCGAGAGTGGATGACTACGACAAAATTTGAAAGAAAGAGACATTGACTGATGCCCTTCAGCGAAGCAACAGAATGAATTGCGGTAATGACCCAAATTGAAACGAATGAACGGACGCTCCGTATAGACGGGAAACTTACAATGGAAGCGCAACCAGACTAGATAGGTTAGAATAGACCAGGATGAGGGTAACTAGGCGAGGTGAAAGCCGTTGTGTGCGGATATGGGTTTGGGTAATCCGCAGGGGGAAAGGCCAAAATAAGGCGGGAGAAAACATGCAAACCAAACCGGAGACCAGGGAGAGGAAATGTCTGGAAGAGGGGAAATAAAATAGGATCTTCGAACAGGTGTTTATGGCGGGCAAACTAGGGTTGCTTGAACAACAAATGCGATAAGGGTGTTTTGAAAGGGATTCGAGAAAGTTCGTGAAAAAAATGGAAAGGACTGACCGATGGGCTGACCTCGAGCGGGTTGACGTGGCCAAGGATGGTGGCTAACTATGTGGAAACTGTTCGAAAATCAGAGATATGTGGAAAGGGTAAAAGTAAAACATAATTAGAAGCAAGAAAGAGAGAGACAACGGCAACGATAACAACAAGCCCGGGGCAGAGAGGGAACCATCGAGAAAAAGCAAAACGCGCACCTTCCAGAATGTTCACTTTTTTCCAAACGGGAGTACCACAGTGCGCACACTGTCCGCGTGCACGTACTCAACTACGCCCATGCTTTCATTGTCAGATTTCGACGGTTTTCGTGATTCATCGTCAATCTTATCTTTAAATTTAGTGAAAACTGATAAGGTCCTCAAACGCAGAAAACCAAAAACTACTACCTCGTCATTTAACCCCGCTATTAATAAAAGAAACAAATCGACTAAAACTGACGAAAACTGTCCAGGAATGGTTTGATTCCCTGACCTTGAAGATCGTTCGCACCCGATCGTAAGATTCTGTTCTCGAAATGAGAAAATTGACTACCCAACAAAACAAATGGCTTATCGTAACGGGGCGATTTCAACGTGTACTGACGCATGAAACACAACACGCGAAATCGAATCGGAATTGAGTCGGTTATTTATCACAATGAAGGATCAGTCGGGGGTATTCGAGGAGTCCCTCAGTGCATATTTGTTGTTGCTTATCATTGGCGGTAAGGTGTGCCGGCGGAGGCTGGGGTTTGGTAGCGGATCAGAGGGTCGTGGGGGTTGTAGGTCGAGAAGCGTTCTATAAAACTGATACTAGTTGATGCCAGATAAAGTTAAACCTACCCATATGGTTATCAGTCAATGGCACATCCACAAAGCTATCTAGCCTATCGCTCCTGGTCGACGCATCAAGCAGGCGCTGGGCTTCACGGTCATTGAGATCACGCATGGAGGTACTGTAGGGGGAGCGTGGCGCCGGCATCTGAACTTGTCGAGCCGGTGAGTATGCCATCTCGGGCGGAACCCAGCGTGGCGGTTGGTGACTGGTAGTGATACGCTCGATGGGTTCGCCGTCTTCCGGATGCTCGTCAGGGAGGCAATACATGGAATAGACCATGCCGAGGATGACCAAAACAACTATGACCAGCACGATATAAGCAATGATGGTCGAGGTTTGATCGCTTGTAAGCCCAAAGAGGTCAACGTTTGACGGTTGCACTGTTTGCGAAGGAATTGCGGGCGCAGTGGCCATCGACATCTTTGTCAGTGTCCAGGAGGAGAACGGACGTCAGTTAGGTCAAATCGAGGTCCAAAACTGATAGCCGACATTCCATGTGGGTGGCATTTTATGCAGATTTGCAACTTTTATCAAAACATTTCAAAACTGTCTAGTGTGGTTTCCGAAATCCTAAATTTGTCAACCCCTCCAGGATCCCGAAGTCCTCCGAATCCTTTCATTCACACATTAACGCATTGACTTGACCCCCGTAAAAGTGTATATATTGTGCACATATCACATTGCAACAATAACCTCCAGTTGACAGCCCGCAGGCCAGACTCGGTCCCCCTGGCCTTTGTTGGCCGTCCATTGACTTCATTCTCGCGTCACCGTCGGACATCGACCCTCGGAGCTCCAGCAAGTCTTGATCGTAAATCTTTTTTTTCATTCCCTGAGGAAAGAAAGTATCCACCGTCATAAACCACATAAACAATCCTAAAACCCCATAATGCTGTTTAGTCCCAGATGTTGTCGGCCTCGCGTGATTGTTTTATTGTTTTTGAAAAACATATTGGGAGGAATTAGAGGCATAAAACTGTCTGTACCGTTTGACTAGAAAACAAATTAAAAACGGATTAGAAGCATAAAACTGGAGCCACGTTCAAATGGGTTCGATATCAAAATGCATGTTCCAACCACTTCCCAGCACATTACCCCTTAGTCTCCCACCACCCCAATTAGATTAACGTCCCTATTTAAAAACGTTATTACTTTATTTGTAAATGTAGGCAGCGCCAATGGTGTGGAAGTGGCGAAAACGACGAAGACGACAGCGATTCGCGATAAGTGCAATCCTCGCCAATCGGACCCAATTCCGAGACCCATTGCGTTGACTCCTCCGCCGTCGGCAGGCCTAAATTGCCTTGTCGGGGTCTTCCGGAAGGAGTCTCTTTGCTGGTGGCCGGTTTGGTGTTGGCGGCGTGGCGTGGCTTCGTCGAGTCCATGTGCACTCAACTCATCGCCAAGAGTGAATGCCTTTCATGTTTGTTGCCAAGGGTGGCCACGACTCGGGCCAAACACCACCCCGCTGGCGTGTGCGCGCAGCTAACTGTCCGCGCGCAGCTGGTAGGCACTTTTTTCGACAGTTCTAACTAATTTAATGCTAAAAACTGCATATCCGAGTTCCAAAATTCAATTGGAAGCGTATATCCAGTTCGAGCCATCTGACGGTTCAGTTTCTTCCAGCCAGAAAGGAAATTGACTGTTCATCTGCCAGTCCTTTCCAGCCCATTTCTCGTTTTTTTGTTTCCCGCATCATGCCATGCACCATTTTCCAACGTATTTCGTGTTTTACGACCGTCGTCGACCCCCACATAAACAAGGAACTAACCCAACTTTGTCTCCAACCCACCCCAACGAATAAATAACCCATGCCCGCTTCCTCTTATCGATTGATCTACACTAACCTCCGCGACTGTCAAACTTTCAAAGCCTCCGGCGAGCCAACAAACAACCAGACTGTCAATTTTTTCAAAATTTCACAAAACTTTCCTTTCCAATTCATTCAGTTGAACTTTTTTCCCACGTAACCTTTCAGCATTTCCCCTCCGTCTTCAACCCTCTGACTCAACAACCGTGAAGATACATTTGTTCACGCCGCCGACGACCGGGCAGCCGTTTTGTTTGTTTCGTCGTTTTCTATGCCTTTTTGTTGCACACTCTACTCCTGTTCACTTGCACTGTTTCCGTCCGGAAACAACCCTCGACACCCTCCAATTTCACTGACTCTTTGTCGGTCTCGGTCCGGGGGTCGTTCGGTTGCCACCGACAATCACTCACAGGTAAATCGCCTCAGGGCAGATGGCGCGGCAGGCGGCTTTTCGTGTTTTGTCGTTTGTGTTGGTTGTTTTACTCGTTGTTGGAGGGGTTGTGGGACAAATTAAACTGATGGTTTTTTCCTAGGCATGATTCAATTAACGATTAGTCAAGGCTGTAAAATTAGTTCTAAAAACTGTAGGGGATTGTTTCGTTTGTAATTGTAATTCGATGTTTCCAAAAATAAGCCCTATTGTTCCTTCCTCCTCTCCTCTCCCAACCACTTCTTTATCAATCCTCCCATTCAATTGCAAATCAAATTTTTTTGCCTGCCGAGCCTCTAAAAAACAACCTATTCTCATTGATCGAAGAAAGCATCTTCGCCGCCCTCATGTTTTTGCAGAACGCCAACAACCCGCAAAAATTCATCTAGGATGGCCGAGGGACAACCACGACATTTGAAAATGTCGTCGTCGTTACCCTCGCCTGCTCGTCAGGGACCTCCCTAACTAAGCTGTCAACTACCGACGACAAAATTGCTCGGAAATTATGCTCCAAATCCGAAGCGTAAACCGCCTGCGTGAACAAACAGTGAAGCGAGCCTCCTCTGCGCCTCCCTGGCTTCTGCGCTCGTTGACGCATTGACCTTCGCTAACGCCCTTTTTCGAACCCAAAAGCCAGGCTTCTGCCCAGTCTTTGTACCTAGCTCATCATCTCCTTCTAAACATTTGTGCTTTGTGTGCCTTTATTAGCATTTTTGCTTTTGATCTATTTTTCTGCCTATTTATGGATTTTGGCGGAGCGTAACCGCGAACGAACGTGTGTTCCGTTGATTTTGTATTCATTGTAAACTGTTAAAAGCGAAGTGTCTTTGATTGAATCTAATCCAATATTAATGAAACCCCCCTTTTTCCGGCCTGTCATGGCCAATGGCCGACGCATCGAACGCGGACACAAGACAGATTCATACATTTCGGCCATCCAGGGCAATCCTGTCCCTGTAGCACTGCCACAATTGTCGGAAGAACCGGCACCCCTACTGCCAGCAGCCACACCTTCGGGATCGGCGAGACTCCCGGAAGAAGGAGGTCGACAAACACCCAAATCTCAACATTCAGGTCCACTTACTGATGCCGAACTAGAACCATATCGACGTGATCCGTATTGGCGGAAGTGTCGAGCAGCCTTTTTTTGTTGCCTATGTTTGATAGTTTTATTCTTAATATTTTTGATATTCTTCCTAATTTGGCGATTCTCACCAACATGTGCCCCATTACCGGCTAAATGGTGGCAGGGCGCACTGATCTATCAACTCTGGGTTCCCTCATTCAAAGATTCCGATGGTAATGGACTCGGTGACCTGGGCGGTGTCTCATCGAAATTGGATGCGTTGCAACATATTGGCGTGACTACGATATTCCCGAGGCCGTTTATTTCAACTGATGAAAGTGGACAGGGCGTTTTGGACTTTTTGTCGGTGGATGAAGTCCATGGAGGGCTTTCGGCGGCAAGGAAGTTGATTGAAGATGCTCATGAGCTAGGTAAACTGTTGGCATTGTGGGGCATTGATAAAAAACTGAATAGTTCCACACTTCAGGCATAAAAGTAGTCATCGACGTCCCCATCGTCGCCACTTCCGACGAACACGATTGGTTCCAACGCAGTGCCCGGGCATCTAAGCCCGAGAATGCTGAATTCTCGAGCTTTTACTATTGGAAACGCAATGTTGAACCATCAGCCTATGTCGATAGGTATAAGAATTCAAGCGTTTTATACTTCCACGTAAAAGACAGGCCTGATTTGCCGATTTTGAACTGGAAATCGGAAAATGTGACCCGTGCTGTTAAGAATGCGTTATCGTTTTGGATTGATGCGGGCATTGATGGATTCCATCTGGCCAATGTTGAAAATCTGGCGAGAACGGCCGATGCCAGTGAACCTGATTGGCCGAAAGTGGCTGAGATTTTGAGGGGCATTCGGGACCATGTGGACACTTATAAGAATGAGAGTATTGCCGTCGGGAAGAAGGACATGTAAGTCAATCATTTTTTTGTAAAAACTGAAATACATTCGCTTCAGCTTCCTAATCGCATCGCCCGAACCTATCAAAGAAGAACACAAACGCCTTCTCAAAACTGACGCTGGTCTGGATGCTATTGTTAACACAGAACTGGACAAGGTAGCAAGATCGAATAAGATCTGCTACAGGGCCGAGAACAATGTCGCCGGATGTAGCAATGAAATTTTGTCTGATCTGCTTTCTGGCGTCACAGCTGGAGTGTCGCCAGTCTGGGAATTCGGAAATGTTCTCACTTCGAGACTGGCCACCAGGGCTGCAAGTCGGGTTCACGCTGAACTGTTGACAATGTTGCAACTTCTCCTCCCTGGGACGACAATGGTCTACTACGGCGACGAAATCGGCCTCCGCGACAGTCCAGACGGTGCCTTCCCCCAGCGTGGTGCGATGCCATGGAGCGATGGCGCTTATGGGGACTTCAGCACGGCTCCACCTTCCGTGCCGCTTTCCAATGACTATGTTAACATCAACGTCGCGAGACAAAACAGCGACGCAAAGTCACCTTTGAAGACATTCAAAAAACTGGGTATCTTACGGGGAGAGTCTGGCGTTATCGTCAATGGCAAGACTTACATTTCGAAAGCCTTCAAAGACGCCTTTTCCCTCGTCCGATTCGACCAGGAAGACGACCACAACAATGGAACAACCACATCCAAAGGATGCATTGGCAGTGCCATCATCGCTGTTGCCAACTTCGGCAAACGTGGCATCAAGCACAGTATCGCTGATTTACCTGTTTTCACATCTGGATTGAGCGATCTGAGCTCCGCGAAGGTCATTGCCGTCAATTCAAACGCACGGAATTTCAATGAAGGCCAGAGCGTCGACCTTTCTTCTGGGCAGATTGAACTTGGCCCCGAGGAGGGTGTCGTGTTGAAAGTGAAGCCAGTGTAGCGCCTCTGGATCGAAACCTACTTAGATTGTTGAATTGCTTCTAGCTTTGGGTCTCAAAACGTCGTCTTTCTCGTATTCAATGTCGCCGTCATCGCTGCCATCCGTCCAAAGGTACCTCAAAGTCATCGAATTACATATTATATATAAATGTAAAGCTTATAAATAAAAATGATAGCATAAAAACTGTTAAAAGACCCAGGAACGTTATGTATTCAAGAAATTTTATTCTATTTCCGAAGAAATTCACATACACTCCCGACCAACTGGAAGGACAAAGTCAATATAAAACTTCACAGCTAGACAGATGTTGTTTAGCGTCAAGCCAGATAGACCTAGATTTGATGCGCTATGGCCAAAGGAAGAAAAACAGTCTACTTGTTGCGGTTGCGGTAGCTCTGCGGGGGACGGAGAGCCTCGAAGATGAAGACATCATCGGCGATGGCGAGCGCGAACGACGTCACGAGCAGAACCGACGAGACGGCGAGGTACAAGTTGAACTTGGACTGCAATTGGCTGTGAACGGCGTGGTACGGCTGGAACGGCACCGGCGAGTAGTCGAGGGTCACGGGCGGACCAGGGTTGTGGGACTCGTGATGGTCATGAGCACCACGACGGGTCTCGAACCGGGGAGCACGACGGTTACGGAGGAAGCCGAGACGAGACAACGCACGGAAAGCCTGCATGCCTGCAAAGGTGGAGATGGAGGTTAGATGTGATTCGATTCGACAACACGCGGAAGGAGAAAGGAACAACCAGCGAAACTCGCGAAAATGCCGAATAACATGGAATGTCAGTCAGTCAGTATGAATCAGTTTTAGTCAGTAGAATGGGGGGGAAATGGGGAGTGGGCGACTAGACTGATAGCGGGGAGATTTACATGGCCGGAAGGGGTTTTAAAAGCGGAAAACTGTTTCCAAGTTGAAATGAAAATCAGCAACAACACCTCGGGAAACGTTAAGAAAGATAAAACAATCAATCCGAAGGCAGGATTAGCCTCAAAATCACGGATATAAAACGACCTATCCAGGCAAAACACGACGTGCAAGTTTGGACGCTTTTATCCGTCTCCCTGCAGCACGAGGTCCCGTCGCGAAAAGACTGTAGAACACACACGCAGAAAAAGAGAAACTGCAATTTTATTAGCTTCAAAACTGTCATTATAGTGTCTTATTTTCTTTTCAATTGCTTATCAAAAGGTTAGGAAATGAAAAACAGACGTTTTACCGTAAAAATGATCAAAAACGGCTCAGAAATAGCTGAAATCGAGGGCGCTCATGAAGAGTGCAGACATCGGACGCAGTGTTCCCATTTCGCCATGCAAACACGGACAACCAAGGCGGAGTCGCGTCGTGACGCAGCAATCGTGCTCGAATTGCGTTGTCTGGCAAACCGGCGTGTTGGCCAATTGCATCAGGAATTCCAGCAAAATGCGAATCGTCTTCCTACATCCGGATTTGGGCATCGGTGGCGCTGAACGGCTCGTCGTCGATGCCGCATTGGCGCTGAAGTCGAAGGGACATAAAGTTCGATTTGTGACGAATCATTTTGCGCCGAATCACTGCTTCCAAGAAGTTCTCGATTTTGGTATGTTTTTATATATATTTTTCGCTTATTATTGATTTATAATTATAAACTGAACATCGTTCTTTCTTACAGATATCCAAACCATCGATGTGTTCCCCCGAAACATCTTGGGCCGCTTCACAGCCCTCTGCGCATATATCCGCATGTGCATCGCCGCCTTGGTGATTTGCTGGTTCGGAAACGTCGATGTCGTCTTCATCGATAGTATATCGCTCCCGGTCCCTCTGATTAAGTGGTTCTCCACCGCCAAAGTCCTCTTCTACTGCCATTTCCCCGATCAATTGCTCGCCAGCCACGATTCCTTCATTCTGCGAGCCTATCGATATATTCTGGATGCCCTCGAAGGTTGGTCCACCGACATGGCCGATGTCGTTTGCGTGAATTCCAAGTTCACCGAGGGCGTCGTTCGACAGACATTGACTTCCCTGGCCGAACGCGATCTCCATGTGCTTCACCCGACAATCAACACGAAGTTCTTCGACGAATCGCCCCGGGTGGAGCTGGACTTCATCCCTGAGGGCGTTGAACATCTATTCGTTAGTGTCAATCGCTTTGAGGTCAAGAAGAACATTGACTTAGCTCTGGCTGCCTTCGCAAAGCTGCACGATAAGATGGATGAGGCCAGCTTTTCAAAGTGCTTTTTGGTCATTGCCGGGGGTTATGACCCCAAAAACGCTGAAAACATTGCGTATTATGAAAAACTGCAGGACGTAGCTAATCAACTTGGTCTTCCGGAGAGCAGCTATGCCTTTGTTAAGAGTCCATGTAGGTTTTACCTTTTTTAGGCAGCTTTTTATATATAATTTCCAGCTGATACCGTCAAAATCGAGCTCCTCCGCCGCGCGTCCCTCGTCATCTACACCCCGAAGAACGAGCATTTCGGCATCGTCCCGATTGAAGCCATGTACGTCGAGACCTGTGTCCTCGCTACTGATACCGGTGGACCTCGCGAAACCGTCGTCCATGGCCGCACCGGCTTCCTGACTTCCGGCGACCCGTATAACTTCTCAATTGTCCTGAGCCAAGTCGTGAATAACCCCGAACAGGTCAAAGAGATGGGTCGCGTTGGTCGTTTAAGGGTCGAACGCGTTTTTGCCTTTGATGCCTTTGCCTCAAAATTGAATAACATTGTTGAAACTTTTTGCAAGCCTTGATTGTTACATACTGATTTTTTGTATTGATTTGATTTGCATCCGGGATTGTGTTAATTTATATTGCCTAGAGTAATAATTATAATATGGGGGTCGAGTTGATAATAAAGAATTAACTTTTTGAGGTTTGGAAGTTTGGCGAAGCGTTGAATTGCGCTGATTTATACTTTTTGTTTTTAAACTGTGCATACGAAATCAAATCTTTTCAGATGCCGACCATTGGTATTAAGAAGCCCCTACTGGACACGTTCCTCCACAAGGAATACACTCGCGAAGAGTTTGACGAGCTCTGCTTCGACTACGGCTTAGAAGTCGATGATGTTGTCGTCGAGAAGTCGGATGCCGGCGTCGATGAGGAGGTCTACAAGATCGAGATCCCCGCCAACCGCTATGATCTCCTCTGCGTTGAGGGTCTGACCCGTGCGCTCCGTATCTTCAAGAAGGAAATCCCGACCCCGAAGTACACCCTGACCCGTCCGAAGACCCTACAGCGTCTGATCGTCAAGCCGGAAGTCGCTGAAGTCCGCCCGTTCCTCGTCGGTGCCGTCCTGCGCAATGTCACTCTCAACAAGGACTCCTACGCGAGTTTCATCGACCTCCAGGACAAGCTCCATCAAAACATCTGCCGTCGTCGCACGCTGGTTTCGATGGGCACCCATGATTTGGATACGATCACTGGGCCGTTTGAGTACCGCGCCGAGGCTCCGAAGGACATCAAATTCGCCCCGTTGAACCAAACCAAAGTCATGAACGGTGCTGAATTGATGGAATTCTACTCGACTGATCTTCATTTGCGCGAGTTCTTGCCAATCATTCGCGACAAGCCGCGCTACCCGGTCATCTATGACTCCAAGGGTGTTGTGTGCTCCTTGCCGCCGATTATCAACGGCGATCACTCGAAGATCAAGCTGTCTACGAAGAACATTTTGATTGAGGTCACGGCGACGGATTTGAAGAAGGCTAAGATCGTTTTGGACACGATTGTGACGATCTACAGTCTGTATTGTGATCAGAAGTTTACGTGAGTTGTTAATTTTAAATTTAAAAACTGGTCAGACGATGTCATTTTTAGTGTCGAGCCAGTCCAAGTCGAATACCCTGACGGCGCCGTCCACGAGTACCCCGAGCTCAATTACCGAGAACAAGTCGTTGATGTCCGCAACATCAACAACAAGATCGGCCTGAATCTCAACGCTGACCAAATGGTCGACCTTCTGACGAAGATGTCCCTCGAATGCAAGGCCGACGCCAAGGACGCAAACCTTATCAATGTCGTCGTCCCCCCGACTCGTCACGACATTCTCCATGAATGCGATGTCGCTGAAGATGTCGGTCTCGCCTTCGGATTCAACAACATCCAGACTCGGCTTCCGGAAGCGCATACTGTCGCCCAGCCATTCCCGTTGAACAAGCTCACCGAACAGCTCCGTGTCACTGTTGCCGCTGCTGGCTGGACGGAAGTCCTCAACTTTGCCCTCTGCTCGACGGAAGACATCACGACTCGGATGCGGAAGGAGGGCGACCTTGCTAATGTCGTCAAGATCGCGAATCCGAAGACGTCAGAATTCCAAGTCGCTCGCAATGCTCTTGTCCCGGGATTGTTGAAAACTCTGTCCTACAACAAAGACATGCCATTGCCGTTGAAGGTCTTCGAGATCCAGGACATCATCATCAAGGACGAGTCCACCGACACCAACTCCCGGAATGAACGCCATTTGGGTGCGCTGCACTACAGTAAGACTGGTGGTTTTGAGATCATTCACGGGTTCTTGGATCGGATCATGGAGTTGTTGGATTATGAGTTCAAGAAGCCTACTGGTCGTGGGTATTTCATCAAGGAGCACGAAGGTATGTTTTTATTGTGATAAACTGTTGCCGGAGGTATATATTCTCTTAATCGATATTCAACCACGTCCATACCGTCACATAATGTGTGTCCTCTTACAGACCCGTCGTACTTCCCTGGTCGCTGCGCTCAAGTCCTCATCAACAACACTGCCGCTGCCGGTGGAAAGCCTGTCGTCGTCGGAACCTTCGGCATCCTCCATCCGCAAGTCATTAGTGCTTTCGCGCTAACGATGCCTTGTTCGGCGCTCGAGCTTAATCTGGAACCTTTCTTGTGATTCTTTAAAACACTGTTGTTATGTTTTGCTGTGATTTCGAATCGGTTTTGCTATTAAATTAAATTAATATGGTTTTTGATTTTGTGGCATGGACAATGGTTAACGCGCCTTGATTTTATCTTTAAACTGGCACTGGACCTGAAGTTTCTTGCACTGTTGATTTTCAGATCAAAATGTATTCCGACGCGTTGCTCATCATCGGCATCGCGTTCTTCACGGCCCTACTTGGCGAAGGCCTCACCTATCTCCTTGTCTACAGGTCCGAAGAGTACAAGCGATTGAATCAGATGATGGAGCGTAAGACGAAGAAGTTGGAGAAGCATAAGGAGATTGCCGAGACTGCTGCCGCCTCGAAAACCATGAAGAAGAAGGTTGACCGTGAAGAGGAGAGGTTGAAGGCGACCAATCGGGATATGAGCATGTTCAGGATGAAGTCTGGTGAGTTTTTCTTGCGGTTTGACGCTTCTTTAATTGATATTTTTACAGTTATGGCCATCGGTATCGTCTTCACAGCTCTTTTGTCCACGTTTTCGTCCATCTTTGAAGGTCGTGTCGTCGCAAAGCTGCCCTTTACACCGATTTCGTTCATCCAGGGCCTCAGCCATCGTAACCTCCTCGGTATGTTCTTTTAAACTGGTGTAAGATTAGCTTTTTTTAGAGTGCAAAGCTATTTTCCATTTCCCAATAATACAACCTATCGTTAATACTGTAACAATGACGGACATTTCTTTTGAGATCAAAAAGCGTTATTCACAGACCCTTTACTCTTTCAAGCCCACCTTTTTATCTGCCTTTTCCGTTTTTTTGGCCTGACCTTATCGCAAACACCCTCCCCCAATAGATAGAATTGTCTGGGAAAAACCATTATGTTTATAGGCGACGACTACACTGACTGCTCGTTCATCTTCCTTTACATTCTGTGCACAATGAGCATCCGTCAAAACCTCCAGAAAGCCCTCGGATTCACGCCGTCCCGAGCGATGAGTCGTCAGACCCAGGGTGGATTCTTTGCCCAGCCCGGAAACAACAATCAACTTTTCCGTTGATGTGGATCTACTCTCACTTTCGCTCAATCAATTTAAACACATTCGAAGTATAACCTTGTTCTTTCGTGACCTTTAATGTACTTTGGTTCTGTTCCGCTTAGCGTGTCCCCTCGAATTGTTGAACTCTTTTTTGGCCTTTTCTAATTAATTTATTTATCAATTTCATAAAACTTGTTTTGTTTTGTGTGGCTTCGGCTTTGTTATAGGTCTATCGCCTTCTGAATCTCTTCATTTGTACGACTTATTTAATATAAATAAATTTTTTTTATAATTGAAGTTTGTGTCGTGGTTGGTTCGTGTTGTTCACATGTTTGTGTGATGTTTCGGTGTTTGTAGGAAAGCAACATGGCCTCTGTCTTCGATCTCCTGCCTGCTCGTGCTGATGGGCCTCTGAAGGTCGGCATCATCGGAGGCACCGGGCTCGAAAACTCGGAGTTCATGGTGGCCCGGGAGCAGGTCGCCGTCGAGACGCCGTATGGAGCGCCGTCTGACACCTTCACGCTTGGTACGATCAACGATGTGGAGGTGGTTGTGTTGGCGCGACATGGCCGGGACCACCGCCATAACCCGACGAATGTGAACTTCAGGGCCAATTTGTGGGCTTTCAAGAGCTTGGGTGGGTTTTGGAGTTTGTAAAACTGAATTTATTCACTTACGACCGTGATTTCAGGCGTCTCCATCATCCTGGCCTCCAACGCTTCCGGCTCCCTGCGCGAACACCTCGCCCCCGGCACCTTCGTCGTCCCCTCCAGCTTCATCGACTGGACTCAGCAACGCCAACGCACCTTCTACGATGGAGCAGCCGGCCATCCGACTGGTGTCGCCCACATCCCGTGTTTCCCGGCCTACAGTGAAGCTCTCCGATCCATCCTCCTCGAATGCGCAAAGACCGTCGGCGTTGAAGTCCATGACGGCACCATCCTGTGCATTGAAGGCCCGCGCTTCTCCTCCCGAGCAGAATCCAACATGTTCCGCACCCTCGGCGCCGATGTCATCAACATGACAGCCTGCCCCGAAGCCTATCTCGCCAAGGAGCTCGGAATCGCCTACGCCGCCGTCGCCCTCGTCACTGATTACGACTGCTGGAGGGTCGGCGAGTTGGAGCATGTCAGCGTCGAGAACGTCGCCAAGGTCATGGTCCAGAATGCCGTCAACACGACGAAGCTGTTCGCCCTGGCTGTGAGCGAGATCAAGGCGAAGTCGGAGCTGCTGACGACAGAAGTCGAGTTGGCCGAAACTGTGGCCAAGGGCAGTGTCATGTTCTGAGTTGTGATGGCTTCGTCATATCAAAACTTCACTTTTAACATAACCAAATTTGGACAATTTTAATAATTTTTAAGATTTATTTCATAAAATCTTCACATTTCACGCAATTAATCACAATAATAAGTAAACTGCGGGTCTCTTACGACAAACTTCAATAACGAAGAGAATCGAGATGATAGTCGCTATCAGCCCCACCGCCGTAGGCAGCATAGGCCTCATCACGACCACTGGCGGCCCGGCCAGCATCTTGAGCAGCCTGGTTATCAGCTTGAGGAGCCTCCGATGGAGCAGCGAATCCGGCATTCTCATTAAAGCCGACGGCGGGTTCCTTACTGTCGAGAACGGCTGTGGCGACTTCAGAATCCTTGGCAGCAGCGGCCTGTTGGTTGTAGTTCTGGACAGCGGCGGCTTGGTTGTAGCTTGAGGCTGGGGCCTTCGCGTAGACGTTGTAGGCCTGGGGTTGGGACTTGGCGTAGTGCAGGTTGTTGGGCATGCCGAAGTAGACGGATTCTTGGGTCTGGAAAGGGGTTTTTATACTGCAGATAGTCAAAAAGCGGTACTTACATCAAGTGATCGAGCCTTGGCGGGTGCCAATGAAGCCCCCTTGAACCGGTATTCCGAACTCACAGCATCCGCGGGCCGTTCGATGATCTCGGTCTGCTCGGCGAAACGGACTCCGAAGACTTGCGGCTTTCCGGCGGCATCGACGGAGGCGATCTGGACACCGGCACCACTGGGGTTCGAGTACTCGAAGCTCAAGCCAGGTTGCGCTTGACCACGAACTGCTCCGAGTTCGCTCAGACGAGCACGTGCTTCATTGACCCTGTTGATGGCATCATTGTAGGCCAGCTGGGCAGCTTGGATCGCCGATTCACTGGCAGCAGCACCGGCGGCATCGAAGGCAGCGAGCTGGTCGACGGCTTCAGCCTGGGCCTTAAAGGCCTGGTTCTGGGCGACACGGGCTTGATCTTGGGCATACTGAAACTGCTGATTGGGTAGGCCAGCAGCAAGATAAGTCGATTCGATGTAGGGGGCTGGAGGGGCTTCAAAGACGGCCGCCGGGGCAGCGACAGCGAAGGGAGCCACAGGGCCTCGGGCTGCGAAGGGGGCGGGGGCTTGGTTGAAGTTTTGCTGAAAGCCATCTGTTAAAACTGCTTGATGATTATTGTCGCTAACCTGTGCAGGTCGCTGATACGCTCCCGAAGCCTGAATCACACCAGCACCGCCCGAAGGAGCCGCGCTGGTCGCACTGGCAAAGTTCCCATACTGCTGCTGCGGAATTCCGGCATCAAACTGGTCCGTCTCGAAGCCAGCCTGGCCAGCACTAGCCTGGAACTGGGAGTTCCTCGCCGCCGGATAGTAGACGGATTGGACCGCGGCGCGACGGCCCTGGAAGTTGTTGCCGTAATTGACGTAGTTGCTCATGGTTACGGCCGAACTGTCCGAAGTAATCGAATGCCATCCCTTTTGTGCCTTTTATACCCCCAACAGTCTGATTCGGTGCCGTATTGACATCAAAAGGTCATATTATTCAAATTTTATTTGTGTCGAAATGTCGAAAGTTGGAATGCACGGAAGCATAAATAATTACCGTATCAAAGTTACAGTATACATTACGATAGGCCACTGAGATTGTGTGAATGGGAAGTGTTAAAGTACAATAGCGTCAAATTCAGATAGATAAGGGGGACGGCTTTAAAGTACCAACGGGTCAGCGGATCGCGAACTGCGGGGGCGGTAACGGAGGGGATTCACAGGCTCTTCGACGGCGGCAGACTGGACAGGGGTGTCTTGGGACTCGGCCAATTGGCGGACGAGGTATTGGCGACGCTTTTCGAAAGAAAGGCTGCGGTTTTCGGAGCTGAAATGGGAGATAGTTAAACTGTAGATGTTGTTTTCAAGTCGTTTAGTGTGGATTTAAAGTTTTAAACTGCTGTAGCGGTGTAAAAATTCTTTGATGGTGTCGAATAAATATAAAATGTTGAATTTGAGGTTAGAATCAGGAAGATGATCAAATCAAAGTCATAAACTGTGGTATGGTTATTGGATACAATAAGCTAAACGCGCTAATCTGATCTCAGAATCCGGATCAGATGGTCAAATATGTGTGATCTGATCCGGATTATGGATACAATGAGATAAACTGATTTGTTTGTATACTCGCTAGCATGTCAAACCAACTTACACAGCAGTAGGAGTGCCATCAATCTTGGCCGGAGCACGACGAACCTCAACCGGGGCACCTGCGGGCTCCGAGGCAACGGGCTGTTCCGAGGCACACATGATACGGTGAACCCAGATGCGGAGACCATTTCTGAAACATCATTTTGTCAAAACTGTATTCAATATTCCGATTTGGAAACCCACTGTTCAGCCCGGATGCCGCTGACGAAATCATACTCGGTACCACCATGACCGTACTTGTCCTTGGTCGCGACGACGCCACCAGAGTAGAAGGAGCCTTGGCTAACAGTGTCGGTGCCGACGTACATCTTGTTGCCGACATTGAGGGTGCAGCATCGGAGGGCGAGGCTTTTACCGTTTTCGGCCCATTTCATGCCGCTGAAGACGTACGGGGTGTTGAGCTTGCAGCTGGCTTGCTCCTCGATGCAAGGGCCACCGGCATTGCCACAGGGGATCGGGCCGCATTCGGCTTCGATGGCACCATCCTCGTAGAAGGTGACCTTGTTGACGACCTGGTTATTGGCACAATGGAGGCCCTGGACGGCCGATTTGAGCTCAGCGGCGGCGGCGATGCCGAGGGATACGAGCAGGAGGGTCAGGGGCGACATTAGGCGGCCTAGAAGATTGAAAATTTAAACTGGCACAAAGAAAAAGAACGAAATTCCAACAAAAAAGCCAAAAGCAACCCCAACATAGCTGGTTCTCGAGCATTCCGATCAACTGACGCCGGATCGCAACAGCTCCAGCAGTCAGTCAAGTCGATCGGACTCGACCACTACCACCCTTCTATGGTATCGGCAGCTCTGACCGAAGGACGGGCGACTGTAAAAAGTCGGCAACGGGGTCAGGGTGAAGGCCGCGGTGGGGCGAAACTTTTCTTCAAATGCCTGCCAGTCGAGGTACCGTCGGAGTGAATGTAGGTCAGCCTCCGTCCCGACTCCCTAGTTGACCAACTGCGCGAGCTCACACGTGCAGGTCCGTGACTGATCTGCCCTCTGGCGACAACCAAACGACCCAACTTTGACCACCGCCACCCAGTTCAAAATCGACTACACTACTATTTGGCACCCAAACTATCGACAAAAAAGCGTTTTGTGAGTTAAAACCGAATCAAAATAGCGTTTATAAAGCATATTAAAGATTGTTAAAATAATCACCAAGTAAGCAAAAGTACCCATTGGTTACAATAGATCGCACAGGAATTAATAATAGAAGGTATTCAACAGTTTAACAGATGGGGAAAGGAAATATTAAAGGAATTGCACAAAACTGAGGTCATGGCAAGAACAATGGATACAAAAATCCCACTACAAAATAGATAATTAGTTTACCCGTGCATTCTCGATGCGAACACTGCCCAATTCGGCATATTCAATGGCGTCCTTGATAATTCTGTATTGATTGGGTCCAAAATTCGACGGAACCCGAATCAAATTGATAGTCGCACCGCTACCGTACCTGGCTTGAGCCAACCTTTTCTTCGCCAGCAGATGAGTGCCGATAAAGTGTTCCTGGACAACTTGGAAGTTTCCTCGGGCTGTCTGTACGGCCATGATGAAGGTACCTGTGCCGGGTCGTAGTCGCAGGACGAACTGGGAGTCGGGGACGATGACTTCGTTTGGATGGAGGCCGAGGAAGGGGAGAATGCCTGAAGTGGGTTGGGTTGGTGGAATAGAACTGTGCAATAAAGCAATGGGCCTACCGTGAATGACACATTGTGGATACACTGCCAGATCGGCATAGGCCGCGTGCCCGGTTTTGATCAGGTCTGATGACAGGGATATGCACAATGGGGACCATGTTCGACCTGAAGATGTAAAACTGCTGATTATGGCGTCGCAAAACTTCTGCACTTGAGATGGACGGTAGTTTAACCAAAAAAAGCTTACCCTCACTATCCGGAACCGCGACTTCCCGACCATCAGCGCACATAGCCAACAAACGGCAACCATTTTCGACATGAAGTTCAATGACGAACCGAGACGGGATCTCCGAAGCCACAGAAGACGTCGGAATCGCCGCATACGAACCCTGCTGACGAGAATGAGGCCGAACGGATGCTGTCGGCCGTTCCGGATCGAGATTGACGTAAACTGCGGGGTTGATCAGTTTAAAAAGCGCGCCCTCAAGTATAATCTCTTCCCAGTCAGGCGCCAAGATGATCTGATATCCTCGAACTTTCAGTATGCTCGGAGCTTGTTCCTTCTTCTTTGCACAGACAACGGCGATCGAAAGGTCAGCATGAACACTGGCGGCTTCTTCGGGACTGGCAACCGTGGTGGTCAGGGTGAAGGTGTTGGGATTGAAGCGCTTGAAGACCATTTCCTAAACATAATTAGGTTTAAAACTGTCAATCGGAATATGGTTTGGCAATACGACATACCTTGGATTTGCCATCTGGTCGCACAAGCCCCAAAGCAACGGTAGTGGGTGGGTTTGCCGGATCGATGGCTTCGACAATCTTCGAAATTCCGAACCAAACGGTGGCATTAAAGTGCGGGAGCATTGAAATGTCTTCAACAGCAGATGGTAGGGCCAGACGGTCGACGATTTCGTAGATTTCAGAGATGAGAATGATTCGAATCGCTCGGGAAACGCGAACAATGTATTCAACGCCTTCGAGGAGGTTGTTCATGGAGGTCTTTGCGTCTGAAAAATGAAAACAATAAAACTGCAGCTTGAGAGTGTAGCAATTGTTGTAACAAAAACAAAGCTTGATAATAATAATAAAAACTTACTCGAAGACAAAGCTCTCTGCCACCGTGTATTCGCCTTATCAGCGCCATTGTAGATCAAACTCTGCCCAGACCTCAAATCGATCACCATCTGCCTGGATTCCGACGACGGTTGCGGCGTCGGCACAACTGGAGCAGCCACCCGCGCTTCCATTGGAACCGAAACGACTCCATTTTCATCGACTTCGACTATGATCTGGTCGGGGTCGCCGTTTAGTTGGATTCCGGGATGGTAGACGTAGGACTTCGGCGTTTTCAACAGAGTATTCGTCAAAACGGCGACGCCAGAGTCGTAGAAGAGCTGTAAATGATCAAAACCTTGAATCAAGACAAAATTATATATAAAATTTACTCACATTAACTTGCTGAACACTTTTGAACCCACTCTTGATCTTCAATGGGATCGGTTTGCCCTCGGGCTGGAAATGCGCATCTTGATAGGCTCCGCTGTAGAGCACAGTGCCGTAGAAGCCGGGACAGATATCGGTGACCAAGTTGGGGCGAAGGGCGGTCAAGATGCCGCCGTCGATGAACTGACCGGGCCAATAGTCCATATATTTGATAACGCATTGGATTTGGTTGGGTAGCGAAGACATGAAGGTCATCACAAGATCGCGGATGGCTTCATCATCGTCGGCGAGTATGACGATGCAGCTCGGCCGATGACAGCTGATCTGGTAGTGGATGCGATTCAGCGAGTACTCGATCGGTTGGAGGCGTTGGTAGTTGTTGGGGATGTAGCGTCCATTTCGGCGACTGATAGCCTGGAGTTCGATGAGGTTCGGGAGGAAGGTCACCATGAGCGCGGATTCGGGATTGCCGGAGACGACATTCATCGCATAGGCTAGCTGCGCCTGCCGAGCCGTGATGATTTTCACGAGTGGGGCCCGAGTTCTCGCGACTTCGATGACCCTTTCATGGACATCTGCGGCACGGCGATACAGATCAATCAACACGATTTGAGTGATCCGACCGGCATAGGTATCGAGACAAGCTTCGAGGCGACGAACACATTCATCGGCAGAGAGGAACGGGTGGGAGGATAGAGCGGCTGGAAGGGTTTTAATAAACTGATCGTCCAGGTTCTATGGTTAGTAAAAGTTGAACTCACAATCCTCAACATTGTCCCGCGTAACCCGCCGAATGAACCGATCATCAATGCTGTCCTTATTATTCGGAAGCAGACCGATGACGAAGCCGCCAATGCCGATGGCAGCCGTACATTGAGGGATTTGCGGCTCCATAGCACGGTGCAATGCGTGGAGTAGCGGAACGAAGAACCAGCGCGAGACTCCACAAGGCGCAGTCGACACACTGACTGACTCCGTCGCGCTCACCTTCGGGAGAACACTCGGTACCACTGCAACGACACTTCAATGGAAAAGTGTTCCCCAATCACCTTATCACCACCCAAATTTTAAATACAAATAAAATTTGACTGGCGCTACATTTTTGAAATTTGTTTTTAATTGTGTTAGCCTATATCATTTTCATTGTTTATCTAGAATTTGAAAACTGCTGAAAGTTGAGCAAGGGTGATAATCTCAAAATTATCGTCCTATATTTTTCAACTGAAAATTTTGAATAATTACAACTGGTTTAACGTACCTCAGTTTTCGTGAAGTAAAATTTTGTACAAAAAACGAAAAAAGTATGTTCTAATATAATTAAAAACGAATTACAAAAATTTTACCCTACTCAAAAGTTATTTGTAATTAAATAAAATTTTAGTATTTTAACATTTTTCTTCAACTTTATCCATCACAACCCCATTTAAAACTCTTAAGAAGCCAATTACGGACCCTTGGTTAACAATGGCGTTTGCTCGGGACCAATATTGTTGTCAAGATCCGGGCGACTGCGAGCGGATTGGTCAACTTTGTCGAGAAGCGCGCATTCTTCCTCCTCGGCAACTTCCAGCTTGTGTTGCTGCCGTTTTGAGCGATAGACGAGCATGGAAACGACGGCGATGAGGGTTACGATGAAGATCCTGGAATTTTGGGGTGGAAAACTGAAGTGCCCTTTCTCAAACTTACACAACATTGGCGATTCCAATGTACAAAAAGGTATAACGGCTCACATGGACGTCAGTACCCTTGATTACGATAGCTTCAACAAAACTGGAAACAAGTAGTAATACAACAAAGACGACATAGGTAGGTGGACCCATAGTCCATCAGTGAATCGCTTTTCGGGTTTTAAACTGACAGTGTTACAATATTTATTGGTGCCCCTTTTCCCATGCCATGTTTACGTTTCAGAGTTATGCAAATTTTGATATCAGGTATTTATTTGAATAATACACATAATCAACGCAAACATTGCATAAAAGCCAATAATATTACAACTGTTTTAAAAAAACTTAATTCTTCTTATCACCACTATCGGTATCGGCGTGGACTTTTGGTTTTTTGAGCGATATGTAGAACAGGAAACATGCCGCGCCGCAACAGCAGAGCGTCACACTGGAAATAAATTACTTAAAACGTTTCTTAAAGAAAACCAGATTGTGAAACTTACAACAACACCAAGAGGACATACACAACCTTAAAAGCCGCTTCTTGATCTTTTGCTTTGTCCTCTTTCAAATGGTACTTTTCGGCGTCGACGACAGCACAGATGACTGATGCTAGAAAGAGGTACAGAAGGATCCGGAAACTGGACATGGTTATTGGCATCTCCAGGGGCGGGGATAGGCACAACTGGAGGGAAGGGTGGAGGTTCGGATTCAAGTGCATTTTGGAATTGGCTTGGGAGTAAAATTTGAATAAAAACTGATCGTTGGGTGGTAAAATTACAAATATTTATTTGTGGTCTTCATTACAACTTTTGTTTTTTAAGCTTGTAGCGTCACCTTCGAATCATTGACCTCCAAAAAGCAAAAACAACGAAAAGAGCGTTCTTTTTAATAAACAATGTCGGCAAAGCTTCTGTAATAACACAATGTTAATCATTCGAAAGACGTTGTTCCCTCATGTGGTGGCGGTTGACTGTTCTGATTGCTGTTTTTCCAGAAGTTGGTGCCGCGAATGTTGCCGTTAAGCGGTCTATTCGGGGGCAGCTTTATCAGGATGGTAAGAATGCACACTTTTTAAACTGAGGTTGCGA
>KB455460.1:23929-35484 GCA_000341325.1 Panagrellus redivivus | reverse complement strand
GCGTCCGTCTGCGTTTTAGGCGTTGCGTCTGCGTCTACGTCTGCGTTTTAGACAACCCCCTCCACAACGAATACAAGCTAATGTGGTTGTTAAATTCGTGAACTTGGACGTCATTGGTGGTGCAAAAAACCTCCGGATCGTAGCAGGAAATATTCGATGGGGTAATAATGGCGCAGTAAGCATGGAACCCGAATACCGGAAAAAAGAAATCATTGTCGATTTAAAGAATCCATTTTTACTAAACTGTTTGAAGCTTGTATTGAAAAGCAACGCGTCCTATACCGTATCTGTATCAAAAGATGCGCGTACCTGGAAACGCGTCATCAATCGCTCGAAATACAGCTGTTTCGGGCGACAGGAACTGTACTTCAAAGCACGCCTTGTCCGGTTTATCCGATTCAAAAGTAAAACATACTTTTCTATGTCTATCGATGCTGACATGGAAGTGCTTTATTCAACAAAATCCGTCGAGATCGACCCAGCTACAACCATCATTATTCCGAAACAGAATGTTGCACCGACGAAAATGGTATTGATGTGTGACATCCATCGAAACTCAGATGTTTCAGGCGCGTATATTTCTGGAAACGAAATAGATGGACATATGGAACATGGAATTAGACATGGCTACCGTAGCATTATTTTGCAATTGTCGCAACCATACATTATTGGAAGTTTAAAGTTGCTATTGAAAGAAGAAAGCAGCTACTACATCGAAGTTATGGGAATTCTCATTAACAAAAAAAGTTGGACACGTGTTTTTACAGAAGAAAATGTTTCCGGATGGCGAATTGCAACTTTTCCTAGGCAACCTGTAGCGTTTATTAAGATTGTTGGCACTAAAGCACCTTCAGACATTTTCCGTTTGTACAAACTTGAGTGTCCTGCGACCTAACTGGCAGCTTACAAAAATTCGTTCAACACCGTAACCGAAATAATAAAACAAACTAATGTTAAAATTGTTGAGACACGTAAGCATTTGATAATTTGAATAAATAAATGCGAAATTGACGAATTATTTTGAAAGAAAATTGCAAACATCAGCGTTAGCTCAGACAAAAAAAACCGAAAAGAATAGAACGTTTTTGAACCAACAAGCAACGCAGACCGGCAATCAATAAGGATTATCGATTTGCAGCGAAACGCAGGCACGCACCGCCTGTCCGCGTTTTGAAACTGTCAAACAAAAGGTGTTGCTTGCCAGCCAGCTCCTTTGCCGTACGAAACGAAGTCGCTCAACATTGGATCAATATCGTTCTGCCGCGGCCGAAATCAGTTTGTCCAAGTGCGGGTGCGTTCGAAACGTTTCGTGTTTTCTCGTTTTGTGTTATCCGTGCTGGCGCGGCAGTTTCACATTTTTTTCCGCGCGCATTTCACAATTGGTCTTGGCGTCCTCTTTTGCTCCTCTTTTCTCTTTGGAATTGTTGGCCGTTTGCCTCCATGGCGTTGCAATCAGCTGATTGTCTACCTCTGTGGCCACTTTTTGCGCTCACTGACCGCTTCAAATTCGGCTGGCGGTTCGGGATTGTCCGGGTTGTACTGTTTGGTCATGTTTAGCTGCCATTTCACCCGTTTTTTGCTGTTGTCTACAAATCAAACTGTTTTGCGGTTACTTTTATGTTTTCTGACACAAAAATCCCACCCAACCGCTTCCGTGTCGCGGGTTAACTGATACACCTCAATGTCGTCTGTTTCAGAACCTCAAAAATGCGTACCAAGCAGATTGGGATACTGAACTACGCGGTCAAGTCCTGTACGCCTCGACCCCACGAGCGCTCGATGTCCATCGCGCCGAAGAAGAAGGTTCTCGAGAAGCGGAACCGGCGGAAGACGATGACCCCGAAGAGAAACACGACGCCGCCGGTTGTTGGCCTGAGGGGTGAGTTCTTGTTTCTTATGTGTTAATGATCATAAATTGTGTCTCCTTCTGAGCGACTTTGATAACTGTTGTCTTTCCAGATCTCCGCAAGTTCGCCGGGCATGTCAATCAGATCCCGAAGAAGACCTTCTGGCGGGTTGTCAAGGGCATCATGGCCAACATTGGTGCGGGAGACTTCAAAATCTCAGTTTCCGCCATCTCGGCTCTTCATGTAAGTCATATTTTGGCCCATTTTTTGACTGAAATTTATAATATGTTTTATCTTTCAGGAAGTCACGGAGGAACACATGATTAACTTTTTCGAGCGCCTTGCCATGTACGCCAATCACGCCAAGCGAGTCACTATCAAGCCCGTCGACATCGACCTTGCCCGGCGGATTGAACGGACTTACCAGTAAGTACGGTTCATTGATGTCGAATGGCGGCTGGTCCCCATCTGTACCGTTGTAACAACTTGTCCAACTTTTGTACTTTTTTCATTATCCTTTTCCGTGCGTTCACCCGTTGTTAACACTTTTGTTTTGTTGTTGTGCATTTTGTACATAATTAATCGTTTTTTTTTATAAATTTACGTTGTTTAAGCATGTTTGGAAGATCCTAAACGTCGCCATTCGGTCAAAATGGCTCGACATGAGTATCGTATTGACACGCAAACTGACAGAAGACGGTATTGCTACAGTATGACGCACATGCTTCGAAATGTTTTCGAATGAGGTAGTGTTTTTGACCTATTTGCTACTTTAAAACGTCTTGTTGTGCAGAAACTCATTTTCAGATTACGATAGGTAGAAAGACTACTGATCTACGATCAAAATGGTCCGGAATTTCCTGCTCCTTCTTCACACCTCACACACCCGAATCAAACTGTCTTCTCGGTGCCTTTTTATACCTCTGAATCATAGCCAGACAACCCGATTCAACCGAAATTTGCATAATTGAAGCAAACCCCCGTCCCGATATGGTATAAAAGCCCAACCCAATTGTCTTTATCCCCATTCCAACGTCAACGTGCAATCTTGACATTCTCTTGACCCCATCATGAGTCGGCTTCGTCAATGCGCCTTCAAAACGACAGGTTCGCGTCCAAGTGAGCCTCGGGCGCCCATACCGGCGCTAAATACGTCTAAAAGCAGTCGTCGAAAATCGCTTAAACCGAAGAAGTCTTTGAGAAGTAAGTTTTATCAATAACAGTCTTATCAATATATGCCTAATTCACTCTTTCAGACATTCGCGACTTCGAACATAGCTATCTCCATCAGATCCCGAAAGCAGCGTTCCAGAGAGTTATAAGAAGTCTATTGCGCGAGGTCTCGGGCGCCGATTACCGGATAACCGCCACAGCTTTGGAGGCTCTTCAGGTTGGTTTGGACTTACAAAGGTGTTTCATGCAAATTTGAGCATTTCAGGAAGTAGCCGAGGAGTATGTAACGAACCACTTCGAGCAGCTGAACATCCTGGCCAACCACGCCAAACGAGTCACTGTCATGGCCAGCGATGCCGTGTCGCTTCAGCTTCTTGATTCTTTTAAGCGGTAGTTTTTTGTTATGTTTTATTGATCAAGATTGTTTTTATGTAGAAATAAACTGATAATTTTTAACAGAATTCGATTAGAATGTGAATTTCAACACTGGGGATGGGCAATTTGGGTGTAAAACTGATCGATTGGGTTGCAAATTCACTAATTTTGGGTGTAGTCATGACAGCAGGGGTGGAAATATGTCTGTCGGCAAAAATTCACATGCAGATATTCAAATTTTATATATAAGTCTTGATTTGAATCGATAAAAGCCGAAAAAATCATGCGACGGACTGCGGATGGACCCATCAATGTGTTGTATTAGTAATCTGTCAAAACTATCAGAAAACCCAAGCAAAATGTAAGCAAATCAATAGCCAACAATGGGCATGCACAGGGCTGATCCATCGGTTCACAAAAGTCACGTATAGTTCGAGAACAACCTCACGAAGGATCGTGTGGTGGAACGGCAAGGATGAACTGTGAAAACCGCGAGTCACGCCGATCCGCCCCTCGTCCCAGTCGTTTGCGGAGAGAGAGGAAAGAAAAGGGCGTGGACACACCGACGGAGAACGGCACACATGCCATCGAAACGAGGAGTGAAACGTTGACTCGCGCCGTCGCGATCGCCCGAGAGACAGACTGGGCGCGAAAAGAGCGCGAGTGACCGAGCGATGCATGTCCCTCTCTCTCGGCAGGCACTCTTGTTGACGGCATTCAGTCGACTGGCGATTGAGAGCCGCGAGCGGTCGTGCCGTTCTGGAACGTTCTTTTCACGATTTTCAGTCTTGATGGGTTGACTGTTTTCTGGTTTGGGGTATGCTTTGATTGATTGGGGACAGCCAGGGAGGATGTAAAGCGTTACGATTAATGGCAAAACAGTTTGAATGCCGAAAAATCAGTTTATTTCAATCTTTTTTTTACAATTCCATCAAATTTGGATCAAAGACACCCATTTTTCAAAACGCCTCTATCAGCTGCATCCCACCCAAAGAGCAGCCGCCCCCTCAAATTGCTACAGGGTTTGCAGCGTCCCTTTTCCTTTGATCACGCAACAGTTCCGACCCGCAGGCCATCTTTCCTCCTTTTCACCAACTCGCGTCTCTAATCAACCCTTCCAAGTTTGAGTTCAACCTCCATCCTTCCATTTTGCAGCCACTGCTCCCAACTCCCGGCAGCCCCAAGCCAAGCCATCCATGGCTCGCTCGACCCAACAATACAGGAGATCCGTGAAGCGTGGCCCCACATTTCGCTACCATCTCGAAAGCGAGGATTCCGATGCGCCCTCACGCTCGCCTTCACCGCCACCTCCACGTGTGTCCAAGGCCAGTGGCAACCGTCGAAAGCAGTCACAGCCCAAACCAAAGACTGTCGTTTTTGCCAGTGAGTCTTTACTTTTTTACCAAAGCAGTTTCAAAGTATTGATCGATTGATTGATTGACTTTCAGGGGCCAAGTTCCAAATCCCGAAGAAAGCGTTCGAACGATTGGTGCGGGACATTTTGAGGAAGTGTTGCGACAAGGAACCTCGCATAACAGCCATGGCATTGGAGGCGCTTCAGGTCAGTGTTTTGAAACTTTACAGTTTTTGGGCCTTCAATAGTTTGTCTTTTAGACAGTATGCGAGGAAAGGGTCATCAACACATTCGAGCAATGGTCCATGCTGTCGAGCCATGCCGGTCGAGTCACAGTCAAACCCGCGGATGCCGCCACACTGCGAAGGCTTCAGTTTCAATGAATTTGTTAATTTGATAAATTGTTAAGTTATATTTTGTAAATACATTCAGAGTCCACATAGATTATTTATAAAGATGTTTACTTACATGGCTGAAAAACGCGACACAACAAATACAAATAGACACTTGGACACTTAAAACACAAAGGAATCATACAGTTTAAAGGATTCAGGATGTAGTTTTTGAGGTTGATTGGTTTAGTCGTCGGATTCATCGGACTGAAAGTGCATTTGGGGTGAAAACAGTTTTGAAATCAGCATAAACTTACGCTTACATCAGACGATTCCGGGGTCGGTTCCTTGGCCTTCTTCTTATCGCCACTGGCTCCGGCCTTCTTGTCGCTGCTTCCAGTCGGCTTCTTGCCCTTCTTCTTTCCATCGTCGCTGCTCGAATCGTCTTCGCTGGTGCTCAGGTACTCCTTCGACTTGGCAGCCTTGGTCGGCGATGATTTGGACGTGTTCATCGACGAGTTAGCCGACTTGCGGGGCGTCGACGCGGCCGAGGAAGCGCCCTTCTTGCTGCTCTTGGACGAGCTGGCACCACCACCGGAAGCCTTGTACTTCTCCATTTCGCGTTCGTAGCGCTCCTTGTCCTTCTTTGACTTCGCTTCCCATGGAGCCTTGTCGGATTCGGACATGCCCTTCCAAACACGGCCAGCTTCCTTCGTGACTTCGGTGACGCTGGCACCTCCCTTGGCGAACTTGGGCCGATTCTCGTTCAGCCAGATGAAGAAGGCGGTTTGACCACGCTTTGGCGCATTGGGATCCTTGTCCTTTTTGCCCTTCTTCGGGGTACGGGAAGACTTTTCCTTCTTTTCGGACTTCTCGGAGCGATCTTTGTCCTTCTTTTTGTCGGATTTCGGCTTCTTGGGCTTGGGTTCGATGTCAGAATCCTCCTCGGGCGTGTTGTACTCTTCATCGGGCTCACTGCCAGATCCGGCGCTCGAATCTTCGGCTTCCTTCTTCTTGCGGCGGCGCTCATCGGCATCGAGATCGTAGTCTTCTGAAACGATTTTGTGAACAAAATGCCATGAAAAAAGGTAACAAACCATCATCAGACGAGTCTTCATCATCATCCTCATCCGAGCTCGCGGCATCGGCCTTCAGACGCTGCTTGTAACCAGCATCGATGTCGTTGTTCTTTCCGAAATCGGTAACGGCAGCCTTGGCGAGCTTCTTGACGTCCTTGACAGGGAGATTCTTTTCCTTGCAGAATGCCAACAGCGGATCGAAATCGTCCTTGGCCAAACTGCTGAACGTGTAAGACTGTCCACCCTTGGTCGAGAATTCCAAATCGAACGTCTTTGTCGACACATCAGAACGCGCAAAGTCAATGTTGGCGATATCCTCGAACTTGATGTATATCGGCGGCTTTGGGACGTACATGAAGCCCTTGTCCATGAGGTAGAAGAAGCCATGGGACTGACGGTGCGAGCAGGTGATCGGCTCGCTCTTGTCGTTGAAGTTCGCCGGGACTGTCACCTTGATTCCGACGAAGACGCGGAACAACTTTGCGACGATTTGATGCAGCAAGCCGGTCATCTGCTTCTCGATCTTGGATTCGTATTGGCTTCGAAGCTGCTCAGTTGTGAGCGTGAGTTCAACATCACCACGCTCTTCATTGTTGAATTCGAAGACGAGATAGGCGTAGCGGGTTTGGCCTTGACGGATGGCTGGATTCACATGCATGACGAAATATGTGCGACGATTATCCTTGTGCGGCAACATAAACAAACGGGTGACAGTCTTGGACGGGATCTTGTAATCGTATGTTTTGCCGTGGAACGACAAGAACGTCGGGAAGATCTTGATGTCGTAACGACCACGAGGAGTAACCAACGGCATCTGGCTGAGCATGACGATAGGTTGCTCGGTTTCGGCGGCGATGCCAGCAAACTGCATGACTTCGTTGCGGAAGTCCTCGGCCGGGACTTCATCCTCCTCAGCGCCATCGACCATCGGGATGTGGAGACGCATTTCCAGAAGACCCACCGGGCAGTCATCATTGACGTGAAGCTCGACGACAGCTTCGGACTTGGATGCCGAGCAGTTGGACACGTTGGAGAGCGGGATTTCAAAAGCGGTCGTGTCATTCACGGTGAATTGGATGTTTTTGCCTGCAAATTTCTCACTCAAACTGCATCCTAATCAATAGAATCATCACTCACCGACAATATTAGCTTCACCAAAGTTCCATCCCTTGATGCTGATCTCCTGAGTGCCGACATCGCGTCGCCATTTGGTCGCGATGAACGCCTTTGCTTTGTTGGCCATCTAAAACACCAAAGTTCATATATTTTTTTCGTCTATTTCTCTAGCACTCTCTCCAGTGTTACTTACCGAGTCGCTGAACCCTCCGAATCTGTACAAATCTCCATTTTTCGTCAGGAGGCGAAGTCCGGGCTGATTCGCCAAGTACGTAATATCGACGGCTTCAACGTCGTCATTGTTGATGGTAAGGTGCTTATTCGACGTGCGATTCTTGAAGGTGAGACTGGATGAGCCGAGCTTGACGTCTCCGAGGTACTGAAAGGGAATATTATTGATTTCGATTATTTTGAAGGGTATTTAGAAAAAGTCCATTTTTGGAGTCAAAAAACTCACCAAAGCTCCCATATACTCTTGGAAAACGTTCGTCAGATCTAGCGTATCACCCATGATTGCTAAAATTGGGAAATTAATGGATTTAAATTGGTAAATTTCGACAATTTAAGCGCGGATAAACAGAGACAGCAACAGCAAGACCTCGCGACGACCATTTCGCGCTTCTTCCAAGTTCGCGTTTTCGTAGCGAGAGTTCAAAGTGCGCACGCGCTCGACTGCTTTGTTCGTTTCAACGAAGCCAAAGTCATCACATCAACAAACCGCGAATTCCCGGACGAAATGTCGTCTCAACCGTCAACTTCGTCCTCCCCTGCGGCTCGGGCATCATCAGAGTCCCCAGGGAAACCGTCACCGGAAAGTTTCAAGGGCAGAAGCGCCCGCAAATCGACCGCCGCCAAACCGAAGGCAAAGACGCCGGATTTTGACTTTTCCGACTTGAATGACCCGGATGGTAAGCTTTTTTCCCTTCTTTTTCATTTGTAATCGTAGCCGGGAGGTTGATTCACATGTTGATGATGAAAAATATATATAAATTCCCCATAAAATCAAAAATATATGTATTTCCGGCTTAAACGACCCGATGGTACGTTCTTTACCCTCCTTTTTCATTTGTCATCATAGCCGGGGCATTGTTTGACATGTTGATGAGAAAAAATATATATAAATTTCCCCCAGAACAAAAAATATATATACATTTTCAGTAGCCGCAGCGACCCGAGCCCAACGCGCTCGCGACAACCTCCAATTCAGCAATCCGGGCCAGAAGAACTCCGACATCTTCACTTCCTCGGCCAGCAGCAGCAAACGACGCAATGCTTTCGAAAAGGCCATGCAACGGAACGCCGTCAAAGAGCAAGAATCACCGGCTCCGTCGAAACCCGTCCCAAAGCAACCGTCGTGTGATTGCATCCGGCCAGAATGCAAAGGGTGCTTCCCCCCGTGCAAAAAGTGCGGATCTCGACGATGTGCGCGGTACTGTCAAGTTAATCGGGGCTGGACTGTCGTGGAATGTGTGATCCCCGGGTCGAAGTCGAAGCCGCTTCGGAATGAGATGGCGGTGGATGTTGGAAGTGGATCGGAGTCGGGAAGCAGTAGTGATTGATCATGTGTTCTATAAATGTATTTACTTACCTATTTTGATGGAATTTTGTGTTCTAATGTGAATTGACGGTGGAGATGTGTATAAAGGTGAGACTGACAGGCTGTTTGGATTACACACATGCATGACCTACAGTATGGCGACGCATTTGGGGCGGGAAGGGGGTCTATTTGGCGCCCAATACATGCTAACTACTTAGTCGTTGCATTATTGTTGGTAGTGAGCATGTCGTCTTCTCATTTGGGCTCTTCGTCGAATCAGTTGAAAGGAAAATGCGCGAGGAAATCGACCTCAGCCAAGCCGCCGCCGAGAACTCCGACGCCAACTTCCGAGCCGGAGCTCGATTATGATAACGAAAAAGACCCTGAAGGTTTGTCCAAACCCATTTTTAAACTTTCTTAATGTCAACTTTTTCAGTCGCCGCCGCGATCAAAGCCGCGCGCGTCCTCGAAGCCCTTCAATTCAGCAATCCGGGGCGTCAAAACTCGGATGTGCCGTCTCCCTCGAAGCGGAGCCGTCGAAGTGCTTTCGAAAAAGCGAAACAGAAAACTGCTACCTTGAATGAAGGCGCTTCCACGTCGAAAGCTCCAGTTGCCCAGATTTGCGATTGCATCCGTCCCGAATGTAAAGGGTGCTTCCCGAAATGCAAGAAGTGCAGTTCCCGTAAATGTGGACGCTATTGTCAAGTCAATCGAACCTGGACTGTCGTGGAATGTGTGATCCCGGGTTCGACTTCAAAGCCATTGAAGAATGAAGCTGCCATGACGTATGCTGAGACGGATGAGGAGGAATCTGAGAGCAGCACGTGCAGTGAAGAGGATTAAATGTTCATTTTGGGGGGTTTGGGGATGTTTTTGGGTTAATAAAGTTGCTTATTTATAAGTTCTGATGCAATTTTCGAGCAGGATTACCGTATACAATGCTTAAATCGACTTTATAATCGCAACATTTGGAAACTACAGTATACCATCTACAGGATGTCCTTCTTAAAAGCCCTGTTAGCCACTCGCCATGTCACTTTTGGTATGATTCACGTCCCTGCCTTACCAGGAACACCGTTGGCATCGCTTTCACTCACCCAAATTGAAGAAGTCGTCCGACATGAAGCCGAAATTTACCGAAAAACTGGAGTTGTTAGTCATTTTTGGACATATTTATTACCTCCTATCTTTGAAACAACCCTTTCAACCGATTTTAGAACGGAATTATCCTCGAAAACATGCACGACCTACCGTATACCCTCGGCAAAAACATTGGCCCCGAGATTGTCGCTTCAATGACTCGCGTATCCATTGCGGCGAAATCAACTTTCCTTTCGGATTCCCCGGTTAAACCGAAACTGCTCGGAATTCAGATCCTTGCTGGCGCAAATGAGCAAGCTATAGCTGTGGCACATGCTGCTGGTAGGTGATCGTGTTCGGATTACTGTAATTTGGTAATTCTACATTCCAGGCCTCGATTTCATCCGGGCCGAATCATTCGTCTTTTCCCATGTCGCTGATGAAGGCTGGATGGACGGTTGTGCTGGGCCATTGTTACGGTATCGTAAACAGATTGGCGCCGAAAAAGTTGCAATTTTGACGGATATTAAGAAGAAGCACAGCTCCCATGCCGTCACAAGTGACGTTGGCATTGGGGAAACTGCCCATGCAGCCGAGTTCTTCCTGGCTGATGGTGTCATTGTGACGGGTTTTGCCACGGGGGATGCGGCTAGCCCGAAGGATATCGAATGTTGGTGATTTCAGAAATTCGCTAATAATATAACCGAGAATCAATTTCAGTGGTCAAATCTCACTCAAGTCTGCCCGTTTTTGTCGGAAGTGGCGTCACAGCGGCCAATGTGCACCAGTTTTCGTCCGCAAAAGGCTTCATCGTTGGATCACACTTCAAAGTGGATGGCCGTTGGCAAGCTCCCGTCGATCCTGAACGTGTTGCCAAGTTTGTTGCGCGTGTTCGATCGATGAAATAGTTAATTATTTGTGACATTACACTTATCGAGTTATATATAAATGAATAAAGAGCAACAACACGTGAAATGCAAACGTTAACGTAGAGCTTCGTGGATGGAAGATCCAGTTTTGTCAGCGCACGTGTACACGAGTGGAAGTGTGCTGCCCCAGAAAGACTCCAATAACGAAACGTACTGCAAACGACAGTCGTGGTTTTCTTTGAATTTCGTAATTCTCCGTGCTTTCTTCCATAAAATCTCTTCATTTTCAACATTTCAGTTGTAACGGGCCTTACCATGGCTCAACTCATGGAGCACATGCTTCACGATGTCGCTGACATTGTTTTCTCACGACAGCAAGCTCCAAACCGGCGTTCTCCTCCAGCTTCCCGTTACATCACGCAGTTTTTCCTTTCCGGAAAAGTGTCGTCTCGCGTTTTCCGTCGGATCGTCGGGACTAATGTCACGATTGGTAATCGTTCATACTACGATGTTTTTGAACTGGTTAGTTTTTCTCTAATCTTCATCAAAATGCGTAATTTCCCTTTTTCTAGAAATACCGAAACAACTCTTTTGATGTGCCTGTTTTCTTGATGAAACTTTGCCTGAAGTGGGCCCGAAAGCTGTCTGCTTCTACGTATGAGTGGTGTGGTGGTCTCTGGGAAAACTCTAAAATTTTATGCGCAAACCGAGGTGGACTTACACCTTCTCCAATAAACTTGACTCTATTCAGCGTTTTAGACATTGAGGAAGTCATCTTTAAAGTTCCACCTCC
>KB455459.1:393088-437093 GCA_000341325.1 Panagrellus redivivus | reverse complement strand
TTTTCTATTATCTATTTCTCCACATATTTTAAACATTCTCTAGAATAAATCATAAACCACACCCCAATAGAACGGGACGACGACGGTGTGCCAAAGAAACAAGTTGACAAATTCCTACGTAAACAGTGGCAAAAAGTTTCAATAGAAACCGTACTCATTCAAAAGTTTATTCATTGCATACTTAAGTATACGCGTGGTTCAAATTGGCAAAAGCTATTATGTTGTTCAATGTTTCAATGCATCTCAAATCTCAAAATACCCAAAAAGTAAAATAAACACCGTTTCACAAATTTCACAAAATTCTAAAAAGCTGGAGTGGTTGTAGGTTCATGGAGGTCCACGTTCTGTCTGATGAACTCATCCACAGTATCATCGTAGTAGTAATTCGGCAATGTGGCCGCGAAATCACGTTTCAAGCGAGCACGTTCTTCGGCGAGTTCGGGGGATTGGTCGTCTGTGGCGACGTTTTGCTTCCATTGAAGCAGGTGCAGGCGTTCGATCTGAAAGTGCCAAATTTGAATGGATTTGATCAGAAATTACGTTAGAAATGTTGACCCACCAATCGGAACACATCAGCTCCAGGGAATCGACAATTGCCAAAGGCGGCAATCTTTCTCGGGACATAAACAAACCCATTGAACGTCACCGGGGATACTGTAGCTCGAACAGTGGAACTGCAATTCAGGAATTCCAACCCTTTCGCATAAATGCCATCCAAACTAAGATTCGGATCATTCATGTAAATTGCTTCCAACACGAGCACCGGCAATCCTTCTGGGAGGAGCTCACAGAGCGGGATTCCGTGCCAAAATCGGGACCATCCGGTTAACACCATTCCGGTGACTCTGCCCGATAGTTGGGGTTCGTATTGTTTGTAAAGCCTCAAATAGGAAGCCAAATTCGCCAGATACTTCTCCGCGTTGACGAATGTCTGCGTCGCGCCATCGGCGCCTTTGAAGACACCGGCGAAAAGCATGTCTGGAAAGACCTCCGAATATCGCGCAAACATGCCATTCGGGAAGTAATCCGCCGCCGTGACATCAGCAGCGTAGCCCCAGATGACAGGAATGAGGTATTCATTGAGTTTGGCTTCGGCCAAAATGGATACATTGATCTTGTCGAAAAGATCATTCCAAGCGTAGACTTGCTCAAATTGAAGGTTTTCCTTTGCGTATCTCGCGACCGTAGCGATATGGGCGACCTTCAGCTTATCAATGCTTCCATTCAATGCAGGCGTGTCCAACCGCTCCAGACAGCGTTCATCTTTGGCAATGTGCCAGGCTTCATCGGCACCGATATGGATGGATTTCGAGTGAGGGTGGGCGTTTCGGACTTGGCTCAACAGGTCGTGAATCAGGGCTATCGATCGATTGTCGGATGGACAGATGGTGTCCGCCTTATCGGGGACTTCCCTCAAATTGATGAACGCATCATGCTTCAGAACGAATTCCATGTGCCCGAACGTCTGAACCAACGGGACGATTTCCAATCTATGTTCAGCCGCAGCCGCCAGAATTGCCTTCACATCGGCTTCCGAGTAAGCGTATTTGGCCCGCAACACAGACAGCCTTCCAGAATACGGGAACATGTCCTCATATTCCAATAACACACTATCAAAACCCAGCCGCCGGATGAATCCAAACAGCTCCGGGTAGAAAGCAACCTTCGGCGGGGCTCCTTTCAAGTCCAAATGGAACATCCGTTGTCCGAAGATCTCAGGCCCATCTGGATCGCGTCGAATCATGGCCGTAGGAAGGATGGTCGAAGTTTCCGGGGATTCAGCAATGTTGAACACGTTGAAAATGACGAAGACAGCGGCTCCAAAAATAATGAATCCAAAAACTTTAGCGACTTGGGTTGCACCGTGATGCCGTCGATTGTTTGTGGTCATTTTTCAGTGGTCTCGAGTTTCAGTCCATTGAGCGCCTTGAAACTGCAAAATTACCGTAATACAAGCAAAAAACTGACAAAATGAACAATATCATGGAACTTTGCCACCAAAATCGCAACCGAAAACTTAAAAATTTTAATACTCTGTTTATTAACGGCAATTTCAAACTTCAAAAACTCTACAACTTATTGAAATTATTAAATTACTTGGCGAAAACAACAAACAACGTAAGATTCATAATTTGAAAGGCACATTTTGATGCAAAAAACGGCCCTATCACAGATTCATTCACTTTTCATAATGGCCATTTGAGTTTGGATGTATTAATCCCGGTCTATGAGCTTCTTCAACCTCTGGAAGCTCCTTTCCTTTAGGGCCAGTCGGATCGAACCCGTAGTGCTTGCAGCTCCACCGGATTGGGTGTCGTCGGCGCTATGGCGAGGAGCGAGTACTCGTACCTGTTTACCCTGCAGGCGATGATAGGAATTCAGGCGTTCACCGAGGGCTGTCACGTCGGGGGCGCGATGATCGGATTCCTGCAAGCTTCAAAGGTTGCAACGACAAAAGATTCAGTTAACTTACATTGTAGTCCGGATTGCACTGATGAATATACACGCTCGGATACGGTAGCAGACCAATCTGTCGGGGAATGATGGTGAAAGACGTTTGGCCGACGCCACTTTCCTTCATTGGCACCAGGGCAAACTTATCCACGATGGTCCAGTAGGCAGGATCGGCTTCGACGGCGGTGACGACCTTTGGCTCCACGTAAGTAGAAATCAGGCGAAGGGAAACGACAAGGGTGCATTCGGTATCGACGCGACAGAGGGAGTTGTTTTCGGCGACTATCTGGGCACAAATGTCGTACTCAGCCATGGCGATGGGGAACTCCTGGCGCCATTGGAAGGCGTATTCCCGGTCAAAGGCTATCGACGGAATCACGGCTTTTGTGTCATCAGCAATCTTGGCAAGGCCGTAGGTGAGCTTGACGTCGTGTTTCAGGGGGATTGACTTGTCAATTTTCGAGGTCGGCAGTTCCCAGACGATTCGATGCGATGAATGGGCCGCGATTTGCTGAAATTTTAACATAAATTGGTACTCAACAAAACAACTTGCTTACATTCAAATGGGCATTGACAAGTTTCGCCGGCATTGGAGGTCTTGCAATCGACTGATGTTGATACAATTCAGCCCCGGTAAGGACCAAGTTGACGAAATCCAGCTCATCGGTTCGAATAACGTCGACAGAAAATAGGACCCTGAAAAGTCCGTAAATTAGCAACATTTTCTTTATAAAACGGACGTACCGTTGTTCAATGATAACCGTAGACATCTTCAAGCTCATGATCGGCTTGAACTTCAACTGCATCAACCAAGTCTGCTCCAACCAGCTGATTTTGACTTGTCTTTCGATCAGATGGGTGTCGTCAGCGGAAAAGTTCATTTCGGTTATCGGGAGACACATGTAGACGTCGTAGGATTCGATGGAATGTGGCGCGAGTGGAGGAATCGTCAAAGTTAGTGACGACATCCATTCACCGGATTTTGACTGAAAAAAGCAACTTTCAAAAAGCTAAATTGGTGGGAAAACTAACCCGAAACTGCATCGTATTCTTCTCTCCAGTGTACTTCAAATGAAGCTCACTGGACTCCGGCACGGGGCAGGTTCCGGCTGTGATGTCGAGGGTGAACTTTTGGACGACGCCGGCGATGAAGCTTCTTTTCACGGTGCCTGGAATCATCAAACTTCAACTTTTTGATGGCTAATCATAACACCTCACCACTTAATTCCCGAATATTCACCGTAGGCTTCCGCACCGCAATCGAACAACAAACATTGTCCAACAATGGCGTTTCGGCCATCTCTGTCTGGTGATGCATCACAAAGTTGAAGCCATCTCCAACGCAAAGCTCCAAATGACTCAACGAAAAGCATCCCACATCACCAGCTGATGCCGACAGGGAGATCTTATTCCGACCTGGCTTCAAAACGATCGGCGAAGATGTCGATAAGATGGGGGCCGATTCTTCGCTCGTAGCAAGTTCGCTCAACGCATCTTTGAGAGACTTTTCAAAATCCGGACGCGCGGCAAACCCTTTTGACGTTGTGTGGCATCTTGAAGAGGCGATGCCAGTATCAGGAATCGACATAGAGCAATGAAAGACAGGCATCATGGATTCAAGGCCGTATCTGGAGACCTTTCGAAAGACAGCTTTAACTCGGGACAAAGGCAAGTCGAAGGCGAAAGCACTGTCGATGTTGACCGTTAATTGGATGGGGGTGTTGACCAGTATGCTGATGAAGTTGTCGGAAACGGAATGGAGTTTCAATGGGAAAGAAATAGGCAGGCCAAAGTCGAAGTTGTACTTGGTCAAAGGTGTCGGAGATGGCTTCGCAGCTTCAGTAATGAATTTCGTAGCAAAGCTGACGTCATCTTCAGAATCCAAATCGCGTAATGCCAGGACGAGTAGACAGTCAAGCAGGACAGACCTATCAGATTGAAGCTCGGGGTCAAACAGATTCACGCCAATGCCAGCGTAATACCGCAAAACTTCGATGGATTTACAGTTTTCCAGCAACCTCGTCATCAATGCCATGTAGGATTCCTTCGATTTCGGTGTGTCGTCAATCTCCCTGAAGAAAAGCTATCAAAAAAGCTCAAACTAGTCAAAAACCAACCGATAATGCTCAAAAAGTGCCCGTGAAAAGCCATCAGCTGCTTTATCCCAGCCATAGCGCCGTAACCGTTCAACCGCTTCCTGCAATGCCGCTTCATACAATTCTTCAATCGACTTCCCCTGATCCGGGGACCCTTCCAGCGCGTCTCTCGGCAGAAAAGTCCGCCTCAAAACATTCAACGTTTCCGCCGTTTTCCGTCCCAAAACATCCGCGTTCCGTTGCCCGACCGTCGATCGCAGCCATATTGCGACAGCATCACTTGAACGAGCGTGAACGAGGCTATCTAGCTGAAACATCAAACATAAACAATCCCATGCACTTTAGATTTGCAAAAACAACATACATTTGAACACCGTAACGATGTCAATTGACAAGCATAGCCAGTTCCGTGGGTGAGGGCGCTCAAATCGACGAGATATTCACACAGTTCCAGGACGTCGGTCGTTAATAAGACGTTCCAGACGTGTAGAAGCAGCGGATCGTGTGGGATTTCGAGTTCGGAGATCTCAATGTTGATCTTCTGGGTACATGCATGCGAGTAGCGGAGTACGATCATCGCAAAGTCGTTTGCCAGGATGGTTCCCATTGAATCGGCTGAACTCGTGGTTTCATTCGACGAATCCAACGATGGCGGCGGTGTTTTGGCTATTCTGTGATTGTATATGTGGAACAGGGACAGAAGTTGATTGGATAGGATGAATGTTCGGAGCTCGATGAGGGACACATCGGTGGCGACACCTTCGACGTGCATGAGAAGTCGAAGAAGAGGGCAATTGGCGCCGAAAGACTGATCGGCGAGAGTTTGGAGCCAGGCTGGGCGGTGTTCTAGAATCACAAAAATGTTAAAGATACTGAAAAGGTGGAAAAACAAACCCGAACTGCTGGCAATAATCTCTCCAATGAGCAAATCCATCTTATCCAACTCGCCCAAAACGCAATCCCACAGACCCAAATTGGTATAGAATCGACACAGATTGAATTGCTGATTGACAAAAGTCGGCAATGACCATGAATCGAGTTCGTAGTTGCCTTTGAGCTGGGCATAGGCCTTTTCGTAGTTGGCGAGGAACTTGTCGAGCGATGAAAGGAAAAACGGCAATAATTTCGAGTTCAGTTCGACGACACTCTCGGCAAAGACTTCGACCAGCCTGGAAACGACAACCATAACCCTCTAAAGATAGAAAACTATAAAACCAACTTGTCCTGATGCTTGGCAAAGTCACTCTTCAACTTCTCAATCACCGACCCCCGATTCTTCTTCTCTTTCGCCTTCGTAGAATCGAAAATGATCAGCCAATGCGTATTTCCTGCCTTATTCAACTGCCCGAACCAATCGCTAACCCGATGACGAACATTGAGTCGGTATTCTTCCGGACTCTGCAAAACTGACCCCCATTTTTAAAATTTATATATAAAAATCGCCGAAACTCACCGCTGCCGTCACGAAAAAGACATGAACGAAGGCTACCGATTCACAGAAAGACACTTCATCAACCTGACTGACAAGATCCTCAGCAAAGGGGACGAATTTGATGTCGATCTTTGCTGGAAGCGGTTTTTCATGTCTGAAAAACATGTGCTTTCAAAATTATGCTAATTATATCTCCAAAAAAGCAGAACCAAACCTTCTCCAAACAATCTCCCCATTGCCCAACGCCTTTAGCAATGCTTTCTCGTGCTTCTGGAAGCTCTCGATTGAACCACTCCCTGGAATTGGAACCGGTTTTGTATGGATGGATAGAAAATGCCATCGGCAATGATCGAAACTGCGATGGGAAAGAACTCACATGACACTTGGAAGGGGCACTTTTTACGTGCCTTCAACACTGGGCAATCATCCATGCAACGTGTCTGATCCTCGGGATCGAGGTGGGGATCGATTTTCTGAATGAAATGCCAGCGGCGATAAACAATGCGCAGAAGGAATGTTGTTGTGACCGGCCCGCGGCGGCTGATCGGTTGCAAGGTCTCGGCGGGAAGGGACTGTTTGGGGGGTTAGGTTGCTGTGGGAAATGTGCGTCGGATGTTGGTTTTGGTTAGATTTAAAGTTTTTGAGGTTTAAGGGATTTTGTTTTAAAAATTGTAATGCATAATGTTAGAAACTGCTCTGGGCTACATTTAACAAAAATCATAACGTAAATTCCTTGTTTATCACAGCAGTATTTGCACACTTCGTTTTCTTATCTCCGCAAAACACAACCACTGTCTGCGCCTTTTCTTTCCCAACCCAGTCTCACCCCATCTTATCTGCGCAATTCTATCGACTTTCGTCTCTGCTTCTTCTCTTCAGCTTCACTTAGCCAGCTTCATCCGGTCTTTGTCCCGTCTTTCACATCTTTAACCATGATCAAAGCCATCCTTGTCTTCAACAACCACGGCAAGCCGAGACTACTCAAGTTCTACACACCCTACGTAAGTTTTTATACCAAAATCAGCTGTGTTTTTATAAAACTCATGAATCCATTCCAGACCGAAGAAGAACAGCAACACATTGTCCGAGAAACCTTCCAACTTGTCTCCAAACGCGACGACAATGTCTGCAACTTCCTCGAAGGCGGAACCCTCATCGGCGGCAGCGACTACAAGCTCATTTATCGCCACTACGCTACGCTATATTTCGTCTTTTGCGTCGATTCCAGTGAATCCGAGCTCGGCATCTTGGATCTCATCCAAGTGTTCGTCGAAACCCTGGATCGACGATTTGAGAATGTGTGTGAATTGGATTTGATCTTCCATGTTGATCAGGTTGGTTTTTTTCGTCGAAAAAGACGTTCAAAACATTGTCAACGGCCAATTTGCAGGTCCACCACATCCTAAACGAGCTTGTAATGGGTGGCATGGTCCTGGAAACCAACATGAACGAAATTCTGCTCCGAATCAAAGAACAAGACGAGCTGGAGAAGCGAGAATCCGGTTTGGCGGCAGCACCGGCACGAGCCGTTTCAGCCATGAAAAACATGAACATTCCCCAGCAATTCAAGGAGTTGAAGTTGCCCGATTTGCCTTCTTTCGGTAACTTTAAGAATCCCTTCTAAATAGTGTACATATTTTTATTTATTGGACATTTTGTCAAATGTTTTTGGATCTCTTCTTTCAATCGATAACTTATAAATTCCAAAACATCAAAATGTGGTTTGTTCGGCACCTTTCAGAGGATTATAGTTTATTAGAAATCTTATACAAGTTATTGTGTTAAAAGTTCAAGAAAACTGAAAAATTGTAAAGCCTCCGAAAAGGTGTTCAAATCAGGCATCCATTGCCTTCAGTCTTGCGATGGTGTTTTTCATTCGGCTGTCGAGAAGCACTGAAAATTCAAACTTTTTAACGTTTGAAGGTCAAAACTAAAAGCAAAACCAACTTTGAATGTCATGACTGCTCGGATGAACCGGGGTCTTTGGCGGTGATGGCAAAGGGGTGGAGCTGTTCAATATCTGTTCAAAGAAAGAGTCCAACTGCTTGTACGCAATGTTGTCATGCATCGTTTCCAATGATCGAAGTGGCGGCCAGAATCGGCGAATCTCCGTGACGCTGATCTCTTCTTCACTTGTGAAGGTTTGGAGTCGGGGTGCTGATGATGATCGGGCGATGACAGCTGTGCTCAAAACGGCGGAGTTGTTGATGTGTTTGCGGTGCTTCGACGTCGAGGAATCCATGAATCTGCCCGTCAGGACATCGGTTGAGATGAGCCTGTTTTCGACGCCGGCACGACCGGTCAGCAGATTCACCGTGTGATGTTTGAAGCGATACGGGAATCGGGAGCGTTTGCCATTGCCACTCGCGGCATCTTCGGCACCGCCACAGGTCGTCGTGGAAGCCGTTGATGCGATGGTCGCCGTGGAGGCTGTTGTTGGAAGGGAGCCAGGCGGCTGGAGTCGAGATGTGTCTGATGAATCGTCTCGGGATTCCGTTCTCTTCATCACAATGACATCGCCTCGGGCAAACACTTCAGACGCGTATGGACGGCGATGTTCGGGGTTGTCCGAGTGTTTTGACGGCTTTCCAAGTGCTACACGCGTTCCTTCGACCAGTTCTTTGGCCCACTTTCCACGGCCACTGCCTACGGTCGCCTGATTCTCTTCCAGGAGGTAGGCTTTGTTGGCAGTTGCTCCGAGGAAGTCATCATTGTCGGGAAGGGGGTCCATTGGGTCGACACTTTCGCTCTTAGCCCTCCGGTTGCAGGAAACATCGCTCATTGACTTCATCAAACCGATTTGGGGCGCTTTTTGTTCGATCAACGGCGTCAAACCTGATGTAGCGCTGGCCGCTACCGACGGAACAGATGCATTGGCAGCATCCCCACCAGCGCCAACAATCGCCGGCACTTCAACAGTTGTGTGTCGCTTTCGATTCGGCGGTGAATGATGTCGTCCGATGTCGCCAGTGCCATTGACCTCGCTCAAAACGACCAAATTCACAGAATGGTCCGTCAGAAGTTCATCATCGGATTCATGCGTACGTCGATCATCGCCCTCGGCCGTAACATCGTTCGGGGTCGTGTTGACCGAGCTGCTGCTGCCATTACTGCTGCCGCCATCGCTTCGGAAGGACACAGTGATCGGAGGCGCCTTCAGACGGTCCGTCGTCGTATTCGGGCTACTGCCATCAATCCATGGTGCTGACGATTGAGCTGATCGGGGAGACAGCTTCGCGGCCGCCGTTCCGGAATCGGTCGATTTGGAGCGGATGAAGTTGTCATGAGTCGCTTTCGAGATGGACTCCCGTCGGGCCGATGTACTTCCAGAGGACGACCCTGGTGCTGACGGCTCTTCTGTCACCGGGACAGTTGCGGGTTCCGCCGGACTGCCACCACCATTGTTGCTTCGACTGGATGTCGAGGAGGGCTTGCTCGTGCTGACTTGATGGGTCATTTTGGATTTGTTCGAGCTGAAATGACATCAATAACCAAGATGATGCTAAATTTAAGATAGCTTACTTGAATCTCGTCTCATAGATGCGCTCCTTCTCCGTCTGGAAGCACGGATACAAGCCAGGTGAAAACAGCAACTCAATGTGGAAGCGATCCATGCCCTGTTTGTCGCTTTCATTCCGACTGTCTTCATAGACCATCATCACCACTTGGGTCATGTAGTTGAATTCGGTCACTCCGGACAGGAAGTTCATTGCGCGTTGCCACTTTTTGTCGTCAGGCTGAAATCAAATCAACTTTCAATGTCTGTCAAACCCCCAAACTTCAACTCACCGAACAAAGCGCTCCATACCGGATCAAATTCATCAAAGTGTGGATATGGCTCTCCGATGTAAAGTACAACCTTGTCCGTACATGTCGCATCGGTGTTGCAATGCCCTCCGAAGCACGTGGATCCAAGCGAGTTTGACTTTCATCGCCTTCTTCCGGATTCTGCACACATCGATGAAGGTCATTGCGAAGCTTACCCAACAATGGCGTGCATACACGTTGAGCGATTGATATCTTGCTTTCTTCGCTGATGCCGTACTCCTGAGGCACGACGATGTCAGCCATATTCTTCACGCAGAGATACATTCGCTCGAATTCGCCTTCATTGTTGATGCCCAGCTCGGGGTTGTGTTCCATGTCGTACTTGATGTTGTCATAAATGTCCGGAATCTTTGAAATGTCAAAATCAATCGTCGAATTGCCGTCGGCGTCCTTCTTGTTTTTCCGGAATTCACGCAACTCCTTGCCCCATCGTGATTCTGCGAGCTCCCAGGATTCATTCAAGTAGAGCGTCTTGTGGGGGTTGTTCAACTTGTGCCATCGGATGATCTCCACCATGCGTTGGACGTAACCAGCGATTTCATGGCACATTTTCCGAGGATTCTTGATGAATTCCATGGCATTTGCGATGGATCGAAGTCCGGACGGGTTCAATTCGCTGTAATCTTCGGGTGTGAAGTCACGATCGACTTGGAGCGCTTGATGGAGATAGCCTTTCAAATCGTTTTGGAACTGCTTCGCGTTATAGTCATCATTGAGCAGGCCGTCAGTGTTAGAGGATTTGACCATTTGCATCATGATCGGGGTCAGTTCACCTTCCAAGGCAAGCATGCCCTTGGCAAAGGCGGCTGCTGTCATCTGAACACGGCCCTCATCGCTTGAATAGATCTTCAAATCGTGGCGGTAGGTCGAATGGAGGCGAAGGAAACCGAGTCCTTGGGTGTCCTCTGGGCATTCTTTGCCATCTGTTCGTCGGATTCCAGGATACAGGGTCCGGAAAAGCTTGCCCAAAGCTTCAGCCTGAAGCACGCCGGCTGTCGTCAGCTCACCGCCCCACTTCATGATCAACATCAAACTCGGCTTTTTACGGGTTTCATCGTCGGTTTCAGTCTTCGGCTTTAGATACTTCAACTGCACTTTCCTATTGATCCCAGAGAAGTGGCCATACATCTCCAAAACGGTCCGCATTTGATCCCATTTCTTGATGTTGTCCTCGATCTTGTCGAGCTTGCGCTCCAGCGGTTTCGCTTCCTCAGCTTCCATGGCATTTATTTGCTTGATGAATCCATCCCGCTCCGTCAGGGCTTCTGTCAACATGACTCGGCACAGTTCGAGGACTTCCATGAGCTGATTGGGACGCTTCATTTTAATTTCTTTCCGCGTTTTGCCATCGTATTTGTGGAACAGGGCAAAGAACCGCTCATCATTGATGACCAGCTTCATCTTCTGCTTGGGGGTGCGATCACCATGTCGAATGACGGCTATGACACATCGGAGTTCCATGAGCTTGCCACTTGGGGTGGACACGAGGGGTGGGTCGTCTGAAAAGATGGAATTTGCAAGAGATCGGTCTTTTCGAGATAAAACATACCATCCTGGAAGGGGATGTGCCATGGGATGCTTAAACATGAGGCCAATCTCCGGAGAATCGTATTCCCCAGTATTTTGGCCGTGTCTTCATAGTATTTGGTCGACGTTTTGACGAAACTGAAGCCATTGACATCACAAACAAAGGACATGCCATTGGCGCGGAGAAGGTCGAAGCCGCAGACTGTTTGCTGAAGTCGTCAATTGTCAACTTTAAGCCCCCCAAAAACTACAGTAACCTACCCCAAAAGCGCAGACAACCCTTCGTGCAATCATCTTCTCCTTCGCCGACAAAATGACCGGATATCGGACTTCCTTTCCATCAGAATCCCGATCAACCTTGCCATCAAGTCCAGGAGCCTTCCGCGCTTCAGCATGAGCATAAAACGGTCCAACAGCATAAACCTTGACATCAGTGCCATCGGCTGGGATGAATTCCTCATAGATGTATGACCCTTCCCGACGGATGTGCGACACTGGTGAATACCACGATGATCGATCATTTATCTGAAAACAAGGCCCTGTTATCACCAAACATCACCAATTTCGGGGGCGAAGGAGGGGAAAGGGTATGTGATTCGCAAGCGACTACGGTACTATAGTACTATCTAAATTGAACCAGGCAGGCACACACGGGTGTTAATCAGTCACACGCGAAGAATGAATGTAACAAAAGCTTGCGGAAGCGCCAAACGAGGGTTGAAAAATGAGGAATCCATGGAATCATAGAGTTTACGTGTGTTTCGAGGCACCAAAAACGCAACGGGGAACACGTTTGGCGCCACGCGAAAATGGAGAAGGAACAATTGCCTCTTTTGAATTAGCGCGTAACTGAACGTGTGCTTATGCTCGGATCATTTCGTCCGGGAACAGGGGAACCATCGCAAAGAACCTTTCGAAAGAGTCGTTGGGAGCCGCCGCCGACGCTGCTCGGGTAGTAGATGTAGACATTGTGGTCCTCGGCCGAGACGGGCTTCTCCACGAAAGGCTTATTGAACACCATGCCGTTGACTTCAATGGAGTCAGCGGCTTCGTGGACTTCACCGCCTTCGACTGAAAGGGGGGATTCGGTTAATATTGGATGCTTAAATTGTGTCAATTCATCAAAATCGGCATAACTGAACACTTTCAATTAGCTTTTTTTTATGCGAACGCGACCACCCCCTTCGCACACTTGGCAATTTTGTTGTGTTTCCACCATTCGCACACCACAGTTGTAGCAAAAGCACTATTCAACAAATGTGCAAATAACAAAATTGCTATTCACGCCTTTCAAATGCGAATGGCATGGCAGCGTTCGCACTATTTTCATCCCCAAAAAGTAAAATACTGACACTCACCATTGCCATCCTTGTCTCGAATCACCACACAATGCCGTGGATGTCCGATTCCAGCACGTGCCAAGGCTCGAAACACCTTTCTCCTATCCAGCAAATCGTACTGTCGATGGAGGTCATTGATAACGTATGGTCGGCGAAGTCGTTCATACTCGATGGCCTTGTACAACGGGAAGTCTGTAGCGTGGAAACTGATCAGACAGTCACACAATGGCCACTTTTCGACCGGTTCATTCATGATAACGTCCTCTGGGAAGATCACAAAACTCAGCCAATCTTGATAGTACTCCAGAATCTTGGACATAATGGCTCGCATCGGCTTGGAATTGGCTTTACGCTGCATGGCGCAGACGCCGATGATTATCTAAAATGTAAATTGTAAGAAAAGTGTACAGTAATAAGGAATGCGGTTACCTTTTTCATGCCATTGGGTGCTGTTTCGCCCTTCGCACCGATTTTCGGCGCTGGCTTCGGTGCAGCTGTAGCGGTAGCATCTATAGCTGCAGGAACCGACGTGGTGGCATCCATGATGGCTGTTTACACTGAAAAAGCATCGCAATCAATGAAAATCAAATCGTATCATGCACACAATCTCGTCAAAGTGCCGAATCTAATCCTCGTAATCAGCTCACGACGCATGAGCTCGCCTGTCTTCCTCTTTTGTTGAGAGCTCGGCTCATGTTTTCAACGCTGCTTTTTGCGAGCCCCCCGTCCCTGGAAACAGCGAACTCCACAGGGTCTCTGCAGCGTCGTCGTGGTCCAGTCCGAAGGACCGAAGGAAAGAAACATCGATAACAACGAGCGCGAACGAAACGAACGCAAGGGAGCACCGCCAAACCCCCTCTGGCACACGAGGGGGGTTTGGTTCGACTGGTTCGACCGCCTTAGGCTTGTTACCACCCGCGAAAACGATCAAAAGTTCACGTAGCACGTGGGAACACGGGCCAATATCACGCATAAAGTACTAATCTGGGGGCTTAGCAACCGCCTTTCACGTTGACCTTTGTCATTGACACAAACCAAAACGCTTATTTCGTTCTCTTTTTCCAACAAGTCAAGACCCTCATTCGCATCAACAACAAAACAAACACTCTTCTTCCGCCCCAATATACGTAAATTCCTATCTAACCAACAATTGTTTGAGCACACAGCCCCTCCTTCTTCAAAGTGGTAATCACGCTGTCGCGACGATTCCTTTGTTTGCGGCGGCCGGCAGGGCTGCATTCGGACGATTCGCCGGATCGAACGGTGATGGCAATTTGAGGTTCGATTTGGCTTCAAAGAAGGTGTAGCTGAGCAAGATGTGGTCGAGGTACTCGAGATTCGGATCATTGGCATAGTCGGGATCGATGTAGAAGAAGACGGGAAGATCGACCTCCTCGCCGGGGTTCAGAATCTGTTCCTCAAAGCAGAAGCATTGGATCTTGTTGAAGTAGTAGGCGGCTTGGAAGGGAGTCAGGTTGTAGGAGGAGATGCCGACGATGGGCTTGTCGGTTGGGTTTTTGGCTGAAATGGGTTGGATGTTTTGAGAACTGTCAAAGTGTCAAAAAGGAGGGGTTTTTGATAAGGAAAAGTTCAAAAAAACAATTTTGACGGGTTTGAACATTTTGGAACAACCAAAAAATACACACTGTTGCGGACCGTGCCAAGTAAAACGCTTTCCAACCTCCGAAAGTACTGTAACTCACCCGTATAAAAAGCCAACGCCGTCTCTCCGGGATGCACATAGATTTCATCCTGAAGCGGCTTGAAATTCCACTGCATCGACGATGGCACATCCGCATTGAATTGCACTTTGATCAATCTGTCCTCGACACGGGACATGTTTTCAATCTTGTCAAAATCCTTTGCGATTTGGGTCGTTCCACCAAATGCCGTCGCTTCACAGAAGATCCGATATGCCGGAATCGCAGCAAAAGTGAGGCCGATGGCGACAACTCCGATTGAAATGACGTAATACATAGAATCGCGATTTGCCACACGACGAGGTTTACTTAGCTTTGGCGGCTGTGGACCGGCGGAGGCATAGGACCGGATGAGGAGAAGACTTTTTGCGGTGATTGGTGATTGTAGTCGAGAGGTATACGGTAGGATGTGATGGGAGAGACATCTGGTTACTGGTATGGCCAGTTTTGACCAGATCATCTGGAAGTTGAATGGTTTTATGACTTTCAAAGGTGAGAAAAACAGATATTTCAGTGAAATTCAACACTTTATCCACCCTATAACCAAAAAATATACAACTTTTTATTGACATACAGTAATTATTGAAACACAATAAGCCTCTCAGCGGCAACCCCGAGTTCTGTGAGCAATTTGACAGCAGTTTCATTGAATGCCAGCGGTCCGCAGACGAATACAGTCGTGTTTGGCCTTATGGAATCCCTCAAAATTTCTTTTCGTATCCGTCCAACTTCGCAGTTTCCAATGTCAATCCCGCTTTCTATCGTTTCAAAGTCGCTCAGACAATGGACAATGTCGAGATTCGCCGTTTCCGGAAGCACGTCCAAGACGATGTCATTCGGAGTTCGGTTGAACCAGATCAGCTTATCAGGCAAGCTATAACATTAAAATGTAAAAATAGCGTCATTAAAACTGTAAAAATGCACCCATCAGCACTCCTTGAATGCTTCCGCCCTCGCAAAACGTTAATCATCGGCGTGATACCGGTACCAGCCGCGAGCAAAAGGCAATGTACAGCTTTCTGGGCGACCTTTTGGACGTCTTTTCGGCCGATTGGATCACTGATTTCCAATGTGTCACCTGAAAAGGGGTGCTTTTAGACTTATCAATCTGTTGTATCGTCAAAATTAGATTGGTAAGATCATCTGCGGTCAAATGTTATAAAAAGTTGCTCAAAACAAACAAACCTATCGAAAGACCTTCCAGCTTTTGCGTCAATGCACCATCTGGATAGATTTTAACAAAGAATTCAATGCTTCCCAAACATCCGACAGTACTGATAGGGGTGAATGGACGTTCGACCAAACCGCCAGGAACTCGGAGCAGCAAATGATGGCCAGTTGGAATGGGTAAATAGAGCGCTTCCGGAAGTTTGACGACGTATTTGAAGGTGTTGTGGGAGAGCTTATCGATGGATTGGACAGTTACGGAGTAGAAATGAGGATCTGAATTCAAAAAGTCTTTCAACGGACCCAAATAAACTAAAACCAACCATTTATCAGTGAAACAGTCGACTGAAGCACCCGAACATCTTTCAAACTCGCTTCCGACGGAAAAGCAACATTGACTTGCTTCGGCGAAACTGACTTCACGGTGAAACTTCGATCCGACCAATCATAGCCTTCGTAAGTCACTGAAATCGTCTCAGAATCGTAGCGTCGGAAGACAATTCGCAGCTTTTTCGACGTCGTGTCAATGATCACATTTTCTGGTAATAAAGATCCGATATTGGCCCGTAATGCTAATGTTTTGGGATCTGGACGCGTAATTCTGTAAATTTAAAGATAAAAGAACGTTCAAAAGCAGAAAATTATATATAAAAACGTACGAAAACCCGTGTGCATCGAGAGTAACCGATTTTTCGCTGTTTCCTGATTTTGTAGCTGGATTGTCCTCGAAAATGGGGTTTGTTGGACGGGGAACTGCAATTAGAAGCTTTAGAAAAGTAAAACGTTGAAAGTTAGACTCACGTTTGCTCGCATTTCCTCGAAATGGACCGACAATGCAGGCTTTGAGCAAGTTTTGATAATTGATCCACGCGTGATACTGATTGAAAAGGTCGCCGGCATCGGTTCCTGCAGCTCGCATCAGTTCAGGGATGCCTCCGGGATGGTACTCCATGTATTTGGTTATGTCGTAGACCTGGAAATATATAAAAAGTAGAACAAAATTTGGAACAGAGAATGAAAATGGCATAAAAAATTAGTCATTTTGGAAAGACCGACAAAACTTACAGTTCCAAACAGCAAGATCCAGCAATCATCTTCTTTATTGTGCTTCATCAGCTCGGCATTATCAACGCTCGGAAGCTGGACGGAGGCAAGCGACTTCCCGGCGCTGAGCATGATCCAGCCGGCGAGGCCTTTGCCGGGTTGTAAGGCGACTTTGTTGCGCCCATATTCGGTTTTTGCCGTTGTTAGCTGGAAGCAGAGGGGTTGTAGATTGTTTGTAAAGAAGAAAAACATGTGATAAGGGCTTACTTTGATCTCGGGAACCGACAACGACATCGAAACGAAACGCGCAACAAAAACACCGCCGACGGCGCAAAGCTAGCTGACCGAAAGTCTCGACAGTTTTCACCGGCTGTTTTCACGCTATTCGTTGCGGGTTCACAAGCACCCGGCTTATCCACACGGATGGACGCCAATGTTAGGGAATGCAATGTGTGTTTTGTTCTTTAAAAGTTGGTGACAGTCTGCATTGAAATGTGATCCATTGTGACCTTTGTATTTTTGCATTATTGCACTTTTGACCATTTTTGCAGCGTAATTCCGATGCAATGATTCATCGTTTTGATAAGTGTCCATGTCCTCAAAATAGAGGAATTTATTATGGGTAAATATTGACGTCACGGAACTGTCCGATGGGGTGACAAAGCACAGCCGGATTGGCGCCACTGCCAGAGGCGCTGTTTTGTGTTGCTTGTTGACATCGGAGGACAGGACAGGGCAGCCTCGAAAAAACGAACGTGTGTCTTGTACTACGTGCTGCTCTTCGATTCCACTTTTTTTGCGATAAAAAAGCTTCCAACCAGCCGGCCGCGGACGAGGCGAGGCGCAATTCCATCGAGCGCAGCTTTGCAAGACCACGCGCACACAGTTCAGTGCACGCGTGTGTGTCCGCGGGTGTTGGTGTGTTTCGCAGGGAAGTGAGAGCGAGAGAGGTTGCACTTCTTCCTTTAAGCAACTCCAACGACGACGACGAACCAGCCTGCGGCCTATCGGAATCGTCGAATCAAAAGTCGAACCCCCAGCTATTTTCAGTTCGGTTCGGCCAGTGTTAACTTATCTTTGAAAACGCACCATTAACTCAACCTGTGATATATTACCAACTTCACTTGTTCCATCATCATCATCAATCCATCCAAATACCAACACTTCCAATCGCTCCCGCTCTTCGTGCCCCCCTTATCAAACCTCGTGTCAAGCTGGATTTCCGCGGCGCTCCCCTCTCCCTGGACATTCCCGGGCCACCGGATCGCGTCCACGGAACTCGTCACTCATCGTTCTCCACGATGCGCGCCCCGGATCGCCAACAATCCAACGAATCCTCCTCATCCGATCCCTCGAGCCGACGCTACGATGAAGACGCCGGCTTCGAGTGCATCGACAACTTGAATGAGATCAATTACGGGACAGGCCATCGGAAACTAGGTCATGGAACTTATGGAACGGTGATTCCGGTGACGTTTCGCGGCCGAGCAGTCGCATTGAAGCAGTTTAACTCCATCGATGATTATCATGATGCACGGAAGGAGGCAAAAGTCATACATGGTCTCAAGCATGAGCATATCATCGAGCTTTACGCATATATACGGGCACCGGATACTGTTGGACTGTTGCTGGAGTTGATGTCTGGTGGTTCTCTATTCGAGTGTGAGTTTTGTTGATTTTTGAATTTTCAATCGACGCTTTGACGCAATCGTGGTAAATTTGATCTTTGGGGCCAAAAAGTGGATTGCTTTTTGTTGTTTATGTTTGATTTTGTTGTTTTGGGCCCCCAAAAGAGCGTTTTACATTATTTTGCCGCCTAAAAATGACATTTTTTATATATTTTTCCCACTTTTCATGAAAATCTTACATTTTCAGTGCTCCACAAACACTCCAACATCCACTACTACGCCGATCATGCCCTTGGATGGGCTTGTCAAGCCGCAAATGCACTTACTTTCATGCATTCTAAACATTACCTCCACAGAGACCTCAAACCTTCAAATATGCTACTTTCCGAAGACTTTCTTTTGCTCAAGATCTGCGATTTCGGCACCACCGACATCCAGAAATCCATCATGACAGACTATAAGGGTAGTGCGGCGTACATGGCGCCAGAAGTATTCCGAGGCGGGCATTACGACTTTAAATGTGATATCTACAGTTTTGGCATTACGTTGTGGGAGATTCTGAGTAGGACGAATCCGGTCGAGAGTGGGGGTGCGGTGAGTTTCGGCATTTTGGCTGTTTTGATGGATTTTAGTTTGAAAATTGGTGTTTCAGACGAATCCACTGGCTATCCTGTGGCAAGCTCATAGCAAGATCCGCCCACCAAAGATTCTGAACATTCCAGCGCCATTGGATGATCTGATAAGTCGATGCTGGGATGATGAACCATCAAAGCGGCCGATGTCGGAGGAGATTGAACAGATCCTGGAAATCATGATGGAGCTGTATGGGAACAGCTATCAGCCATTGATCGACTTGACGACTGGCTTGCCGGCACATGCGGCTTCTGGGTTGAGCCTTCACAATCACAGTGCCCCCAGCAATCTGGACAGTATGTCCGGCACGACGACGCCTTCAGCGCCTCCGACGGATTTCGATGACCGCCGACACCCGCCTCCAGTGCCACCAAGGCCAGCCCTTATCACCACCCATCGACGCGGGAACAGCCATGACTTGAGAAGCCCTTCAGCCTACTCGACCAACATCGGCATGAGTCCGACCATCAACAACTATCCACCGCCGCCCCCAAGCTACGGCAGCCCGACGCCTCCGCCTTACCCATCCGGACCGGTGCCGTTCTCGCCGCGTCGAACCAACCCCACTCACAGCCATAACACGCCCCCATCAGTGCCCTACGGGTTCAACATTAACAATCCCCTGCCGCCAGGTCCCGTCTATCAGCCACTGCCGTACCCCGTTCCGCAACCCCCAGGGCATGGAGGCCATCTACAAGCACCCGGGCCCTCAGGGTCAGTCCAGCCCGATGTTGGCTGGCGATCGCCGACCGAGCCCGCGCCACACCCCGAATACGGCCTCGGAAATGGGTATTCCGATTCTGGCAACTCCTCACCCAACGGGTCATCGGTGTATCCGCCGAAGGACAAAAGGAAGAAGTGAGTCCCATCTTTGCTCTACCCCCATTCCAGGCTATACTTAATCAACCTACAGATCCCATTGCAGATCCCACGGCTTCCTGAAGGTGATCAAAGACTTCACGAAACAGTAGCCTTCAACAGGTACCCCCTCCATTAGTTGCGGCCGGCCCACAATGACATGTGCAACATTCCATCTTGTTTCGGATATTTACCAATAAAGAATTTACTGTCACTCGCTTAAATATGGTATACCAAACTTATTAAACTTTGCTTCAAACTAGAAATTTTACAAAAGGAGGCTGAAGGGGAGCTTATTAACAAGAATCGGGGCTTAGGAAGGGGGCCTATCATAAAACAGTAGAAACATGATCCGTAATAATTTGTTCACGGGGTACCATGGTACCTCCAAGGAGAGAGAGGACAGAATCAGCGTCCTTAGAACAATGAGAAGCTGTCAAAGTAGGGAAGAATGAGAAGAGAAGTAGACATACGACGCCGGATTCGTGGCACTATCCTTGCTGCCTGGTAGCTGGGCGCTAGAGCTTCGTAGCGTACGAAATCGCGAAGACGGTCATGATTGCGACGACATTCTTGCTTTCCCAGCGAATCGAGTACGTTTGATCGGTGTGCTTGTCCCAGTAGCACGTCGAGGACACGTTGAGGCCGACGCTGGTGCCCGTCTGCATGATGACGTTGGTCACGCAGTACTTGTAGGGTCGGTTCATGTCGACGAGACGCTGGGTCACCTTCTCTACGACGCTCTGGTTCCAGGCGACCGATTCGATGTGCAGGTAGACGGATGAGCCGACGACTTCCTCTAGGACTTCCTTGGCGATGTTGTTGGCCTCTTCAAAGGTGGGAGCGATCTGGAAAAGGGTTGCATTTGGATTAGATCGACGGGAAGGGGGAATAAGTTGAAACGTACCGGAAGGCTGTCGCTCTTGTTAACACCGTTGGTCGCCATTGTCGTCGAATCGGGAAGAGGGGGAAGCCCGCAAACCTGAAACGTGAACACCGATTACGCAAGTGGGAATGGAAAAAAAACGTCGGAAGCGACGTGAAAACAAAATCATCGTATCGAAAAAAGGCGCGAAAGATAAACCCTTGCCACAATGGTGGTCAATGGGGTTCGGTGTCTCTCTTCACAAGACGACCGATAACGATCGCTACTCGACGGGGCGAGCAGCAGCAGCAGCCAGCTAGCTCCGCCTCTCCTTCCATCGGAGCAGAGCGCTCACTGCTGCCAGTTCAATCAATGTCTGCGGGGGCCAAATGTCTTTATTTAGAAGGACCTCACGACACACACCAAAAAATCATCGAATCGACACAGAGTTACTACGCGAATATCGCGAAATATAGGGAATGTTAGGTGGGAAATAGGGGGGCTACAACAACAGACAGATGGTGTCGGAGACACCATTTGATCGGTGACGACTGCCCAAAAACAGCCGACGTCTAGCCCCTCTCTCTCTCTGGATCTACTTCTCCTCGCCTTCGCGCTCAAAATCAGTGTGCGTGAAGACGCCACTGATTTCACGGGCCAGCTTTTCGGTTCCGGCGACAAGCACCTTTCGGGACATGAGATCGAAGGCGGCGCCTGTCGGATCCAGCAGGGTCGCTCCAGCTTCACGGCAAATCACGACGGCAGCGGCAATGTCCCAGGAGTGGAGCCCATACTCAATGTACGCGTCAATGGAGCCTTGAGCAACGTAGACCATGTTGATGGCGGCGGAGCCAAAAGCGCGATGACTAAAAAGGGTCAATCATATTTCGAAAGGCGGTGGCGGCGACTGTGGCCATAAAAAGTGAAAGCAGTCATTTTTAACCGTAAAAAGATACCCATGTGCGTTTTTGTCGACCATAGCACTCTTGAAGCTATCAATAAACCCTTTCACAATGTCAGGCGTACGGATCGAACCCAATTGGGAAACGAAGACTGCTTTCGGCAGATCTGAACAACCAAAACAAGATATTTTTGGTGAAAAAGTGCACGCGTGACCATGGCAAAAAGCATTTGGAACCCCCTTTGAGTGTCGGAAAGTCAAAAAAGTCCAAAAACGCACATGTTTACAAATTTTTGTAATAAAAATACGGGAAAACATACCCCCTAACACCAGCAATGACCGTCTTCTTGTGGTTCTCGAGGGCACGATCCAGCCAAGCCGGTCCGACACCCACGACATTGTGAATGCCCAGGGATGTGCAAATGACTGATTTGTTCAGGGCTAAAACGCGTTTTGAGGAATTTAGACTTTCGAAAAGGACAATTCATCAACAAAAGGGGGTTCCGTGCTGTTTCACCAGGCTCACGTCAACGTGCGAAAGAAAGACCCACCTTCGGTCGATGAAACATGGATCGGGAATCCGTTTTTGAAGGCTCCACGGCCCTTGATCGCGGAGAAGCATTCGTTGGTGATAGGATTGTAGACAATGCCGACGACGGGCTCCTTGTTGATGGTGAGACCGACGCAGATGGCCACGAGGGGGATGCTGAAGAGCAATTGGTACAAAGGAGGTGAAAAAAGAGTAGTTACCGATGAACAAAGTTGGTCGTGCCATCGATGGGATCGATAATCCATGTGGGAGCATCGGTAAGGGTGTACTTCTGACCGGCGGCTGCACTTTCTTCGCCGATGAATCTGAAGTTTGTCAGGTTTCGACGTGGAAAAGGTGATGGAAAACTAACTTGTGATCGGGGAACGCCTTGCCCAACCCTGCAATCAACAGCTTCTCGACGGCTTGATCGGTTTCCGTCACGAGATCGGTATCAGAGGACTTTGTTAGGACGATGGAAGCGGGTTGGTCGAAAGCTGTCCGGACGAGCTGAATGTTAGAATGACGAAAAAACAATACACAATGGGAATTACAAACCTGGCCACCCTTGCGAGTAAGTTCGAGAGCGACTTGGAAGAACTTGTCGAGATCGGGGGACGACATGGCAGGAATTTACGTGTTAGGTTGGGATTGTAATCTGGAAAAGCCAAACCTTAAACGGGCATAGATACAGCTGGTAAGAAACACGCAAAATTAAAATAATCGCGCAAAAGCTGGAGGCAGTCGAGTCGAATTGGAGGGAAAGTACATTCGCGAATGGGAATAAACAAAAAACACCTGCATTCTGCAACAGATTTCTCAGCATTTTGTGGCTCACAAGCAATAAAACTGAGAAAAGAGAAGTGTCTCATAGCCGACGGCAAAAAGAAAAACATCCCATGTTCCTATGATGTTGTTTCTCCCGGGGACCTGGGTCTGTCTCGGTTTTCTCGCGTTACCATAATCAATAAAGACGTTAGTTACATCGTTTTTTCGCTTCGCTTTCACAGGTCAAAAGCTGCAACGTTTTCTGCGTGGTTGCAGTGACAAAAAATGAAAAGGAAAAAGCAGCCTGTGGGTGAGGAGTGCCCCAGGCACTACACTAGTGGCTGGCAAAGCACTTCCGGGGAGGACGCTGCTGCTGTTGTTGCTTAATCAAACGCAAAATAAAGAGGAACTTACGAGGAGAAGCTCGGCGTGAGCTGACTATGTGGTGGTTCCACTTCGGCCACACATTCCCGTTTAGCTTAACTAAAATGAACGTAATCACGGCCCTGCGTCCAGGACTTGGCTGCCAAATTGGCTTCGAGGCCGCCGTCTGTCAGATCCAATTTCACACAAACAATGACGGGCGGGATTGCATCGCTGCAAAATCGGGGTGGACTGATTCGGATGGGGCGACATTTTGAATCGGTTTCGAAAAAGGCTTACAGATGGGACATAATCGGAATTTTGGCGGTTACTTTGCGTTGAACAGGGTCGTAGCACTCGTAGACGCGTTTGGATAGCTTTTTGACATCGACATCGCAGAAGGCAGCGACGCGGGCTTGATTGGCGGGGGAGAGCGATCTAAAAAGTGGATTTAAAGGACTGTTTCAATGAAAAAAGTTCAAAACTCACTTGTAAAACTGTTTCCCCTGCTTCCCGGCATTCCAAATCGTAAAAGTGAAATCACTTCCATAATCGCTTTCCCATTCTTTGAACAAAACACTCTCCAGCCGAGCAATCCGAATCCCCCAGATGGTCCGTTCATCGACGCCGAAAGTGGCACAATCCGGATGATAGCGATACGTCATCAACGGCCGATTGATCTTCACAAGCTCGGCGCCGACATCGATAGCATTGTAGAAGAAGACCAAGTCCTCGGGGAAGCCCTTTGGAATGGTATCGACGAATCCGTTGACTTTGTTATATAATTTTCTTGAAATGAACCACGTCGGAGCTGTCAGAGTCGGGCCAAAGGCGGTATAGATCTCAAAATCGATGAATTTCAACAAACTGGCTCGAAATGAAAACAAAATAACCTGAAGTTTAACGTCTTCCGGTGACAGCTCAGCCGCCCAACGGGTGTATCTCTCGGTTGAGCCCACAGGGTCGCGAATGAAGTTACAACCTATAAAAACAGTGTCCTCTGGGTGCTTCAAGGCCTCGGCATACTGTTCAGCAATGCGGTGGGGGCTCATGACATCATCGGCATCGAGAAAACAGAGAAACTTGCCGGAGGATTGACGGACAGAACCGTTTTTCGCGAATCCGACGCCTGAAAGGAATTTGGTAGACAATTTCCTTGTGAATTCCGTTAAATCTTACCCCCAGATGTTGCCGTGCCTCCAGTAGTCACTGTGATCCCAGCAGATTCAAATTGCGGTCTGAATTCCTCGACGATTGCCATCGTTGCATCTTTGCTTCCATCATCGAAGATAGAAACCTGGAGTTTTTATATATATTTTTCTCTTTTTTCGATGTAAACATGTCTGATCTCTTACCTCAAGCGTTGGACATGCCTTCTGGGCTAGAACAGATAATAAGCAGGGTCGTAAGAACTTCTCTCCGTCGCGGACTGGGATGATTATAGACTGAAAAGTGTGCGTGTTCCTGAGGCTTATATTTAGCGATTTTGCGATGGAAATATGCACTCACCACGGCTATATTTGTACTGCCAACGGCGGTCATTACTTCAGTAACGTAATGGTGGAGGTTTGATGGGTATAAATAGCGAAATAAGCGAGATTTTACGGTTTTTGTAAGCCACTTTGTTCAGTCTCCCTTTACACGCGCACACAATACGCTCGACAACTCCCACCACGAAAGCCCAGTCCGGAGCGTACTGTGGTTCCTAACGCACTCGTTCGTCGCGCTCACTCTTTTCTCTTTCTCTTTTTTCACCGATTGACGGGAGCATCGTCAATCTTCTTTGGCGATGCTTCAACTTCCGTATTTCCGGTCATTTTTTGTCTGTAATTGCGCTAGTATTGTTCGGTGACCTTAAGCCTCCGGCTGTGATTCGGTTCCACCGAGGGGAGCCGGCGAAAATCCGCTGTCCGCCAGGTGAAATTGATTTCAGCCGAGGCGAAGGCCGCGTGCCTTTGGTTCTGCGAACATATTTCGTAACAATCTTCATTGACATAAAACTGAATCGAATCACTTCTCGTCCAAGTTTCGCCGCGGATACAAGTTGCAAATAACAACGTATTGAAACGCTCAAATAGCGGGACCATCTTCTCCGTGAGTCTTTCCCCAATCGATTCGCGACGGGGCGAAAGATGTGCGGGAGCTGGTCAGTGTCGTCGCCGTCGGCAATGGTCTGCTCACCGCATGTGCGGATGACTAACCCGATGTATCAAACATGTGCTTGCAGATAGTTTCCAGTCCACCAAGAAATCAATACGATAATAAAATATATATTTAAAATGTACGCAAATTGGGCAAAAACGGGAGCTAAAGTGGAATGTTGAAATATAAGATGAACACATTAGATAAATAAATCTACCGGGGGGTACTGAAGGGTACTATTGAGTGACCTTGGGGTTGTCTTGTACGTGGTATATTATCAAGTAGACATTGTTTCGCTTTCCTCTATCGCCTTTTTTGTGCCCGTTTCTCAATGTTTAATTATCTGTGCAGTCTCGAAGCGAACAATGACGAACCCTCTTTCTAGACCATCAGCAAGACGACGGTTTTCCTTTCCTTTTGTGGGCCGAGACGTCGATTTCTGGGCTCAACCTTGGGTGTGGTGAATTCAAAAGCCAAACCAGCGGCATATACAGGTGAGAAGCAACTTTTGAATCATGATGAAAGTGACGTAATCATGAAACTTTGCAGGTCATCTCTTTCGTTAAACTTGTAACTTCATCGATCTCCCTAAAAAGAACTCTATCCTCTTACTACCTGTCGCTTTCCGTCCTTCTTCGTCTTCATTGTCTCATCCCCGTCTCGTCTGTCTTCCGTTTGCCCGTCTAAATCTTCAACCATGAACGTAAATTATCAAGCAGTGCCAGCGCCGAACCCCGGGCAACAACAACCAAATGTGGTCTACGTCAATTCAGCAGCTAGCAACGCTGGTCCTCGACAAATATATGTGCAACATCAGAGCATGCCATCAGCAGTCCCCCAGGGTAGCGGTATTGTTCGATACGTGGTACCAGCAGACATGGCAGGTCGACAGGTGAATCAGTACGGTCAGCAGATGGTCGTTCAGAGGACCATGCCGGGAAACGTGCAACACAGGGTCATTGCGCCGCGGGTAATGATGCCGACGAATGCCCAGAATCGTGCTGTGATGAACAAGAATGGCATGATCATGACTCAGCAGCGTATGACAGGGCCGCCGCGTCACATCCGAGTCGTTCAAGCCGGTAATGGCAACCTCGTTCCACAGCCCGGGCAGAAGCACATACGGCCGCTTTACGTCCATCCGTCTCAGAATGTTGCTGGCGCCAATGGTCGAGTGCAGTATGTGTATCATCAAGGTCGGCCGGTGCCTACGCAAGTCCAGGTAATGACTTCAATTCGCTTTGAAAACGTCTAGACTCATTTTTCAGTGTGTCAAAGTGTCTCCGCTATTGCCGATGAATGGCATCGCACAGCCGACAGCGTCCTATGTCGTTAGAATGCCCCAGCAACAGCAACAATCTTCCGATGCCCAGCAACAACAGCCATATTCTCCACATGGATCCGCCGATTCTCCCAGCAGTATTACAGAAGGTGCGTCACCGCTCTCAGTAAACCACGTAATCACGATGCGGAACAATGTTAAACTCGGCATTGCTGTAAGTTTTGACTCAAACTCGATATATTTTCATTGCCTGTCTTCAGATCTGCAACGTCGTGTGCAACTACGTCCTACCCATGCACATCGATTTGAAACTCGTCGCTCGTACTCTTTGGAATTGTCGATACCAGCAGGACGCGGCTGTTTTGATGTTGCAACATCGCAATCCCGAGTGTCATGCCAAGATCTCATCGTCGGGTAAAGTGTACATTGTTGGCTGCAAGAGGTTGGTTGTATCAAATCCAAGATTGTTGCTAAACTGGTGGTTTTCAGCGAAGAAGATTCTCGTAAAGCTGCTCGTAGCATTGGTCGGAAGATCCAGAAGATCATGCAGCGCGCTCACAACCAGATCCCGCTCAAGAAGTACCGCATCAGCAACATTTTGGCGACGTGCCGGCTGCCTTTCGGGGTTCTGATCGCTGAGGTTTGTTTGCTTATTGCGTGTTATCAACATTTCTGATAAGCTTTCTTTTCAGATGGCCCGCAAATACCCCAAGGAATGCGAATACGAACCCGAACTCACTGTTGGTCTGATCTACCGCAGTATCGAACCGAAGGCCACCCTCCGCATTCACACCACGGGTTCCGTCACGGTTACCGGTGGTACGTTTCGATCTCAGATCCCATGAAAGTCGATTCCATACCACATTTTCAGCCACTTCCGTAGCTGATGTCTACTCGGTCTTGGAATCCGTGCATGACAAGGCCCTTGAATTTAAGTGCGATCCTTCCAAGGTATCCAACAGGCCGCCGGCTCGCAAGCGCAACACTGCTGAAGTCAACATGGGTCTCGGCAGCATCAAACGTCGCCGCCGTAACAGCGATGCCGACGATGATGTTGTGGGCGGTGGCCTGATGTTCGAGGATGAAGCCGATCTCTTTGACGAAGACGCTGTGCTGTGACGTCTTTCCATTCTTTTCAACTTTTACATTTTGACCACACCTTCACATCGTTTTGCCGTTCTCCAAGTTTGTACACTATTTGTAACTAGTTTGAAGATTATGATCATCCCATTACCAGCGTCTTCCCCCACGATTGTTCGTGTAATAATGAAATTTGTAATTTGATAAGAAATGGTATTGCTTCGACTATCCCAGCGAGGCACTGCTCATCCCAAAGTATGCAGGTTGTTGTTTTTTCCAGATTTTAATAGATTGTTATATCCTCATTTGTATTGTCACCCAAGTTTATTCTTTCGTAAAAGTATACGGTTCCCATTTTTACGTCGTCTCCTCTCCCTTGTTTTGCAATATCACATTGATAGTCTTCGGTGCGTTACCTTTCCTTGCTGAATCCGATTGACCATTGTTTTGTGTGCCCAATCGAATCGTGATCTTATCCTGTGGGCATCTCGCTGTAAAGCTGGGGGCTGCCATTGGATGAGGTCCATGCTTCTCATAACACGTGCGAGTTGTGTCCATTGTTTCTATTTGAAGAATCTCTTGGATTTGGTTTGTTTATCACTTTTTCATCTTGTATTTTTATCACATCTTTGTAGGGTTTTTTTGTTATTTGTGAAAATACGGTCATAAAATTAATAGAACAATTGAAAAATATTGATTTGCTGGGGAGACTGCGAAATCGTTGGAAATGCTTGTCCTTCAAGCTTTGCGCGAGTAGAGGGAAAGGCATGTGAGTCAAACCGCGAGAAAGGGACTTGAGCATTTGGGTCAAGCTATACAGTAGACGGCAGACATCCAAAGATGGGACCGCCCACTCCTACCGTCGCCACGTCAGTCCTGTTTTCAGCGTCCCCGCATTTTTGCCGCGAACGACCTGGACTTGCACATTGACCTGCTCGCGGTTTGCAGATCAATTTTCGTTTAGACCATTTTGTATGTTCGTTGCTTGCATGTACCATTTACACGTACTTTTAGTTTGCCACTTTCAGGGTTTTTGTTAATTCATCGATCGTGTGAAGACAAGCTGCTTCAAAAACGCTGCTGAACATGAACGATGCCCCCTCTTCCTCAACGAATGGTCAGGTGAATCATGTCGAAGTGCCGATCTACGGTAAGACAGCGTATTGTCCGATATTTTCTTATATTTTTCATGGTTTCAGACGCGTGGTCACCATTAAGCCCAACATCTATGAGTCCGGCACCACAGGGCAGTCATCAGGGCTATAACTACCCATCCACGTCCCAGCCAGATCCACAATTGCCTGCCAATCCTCCTCAACCCCGTCCATACATGGCTTTCGGTCCGCGCTCATTACGGTATCAGTGTCAGCCGATACCACCGGCCTCGACGACTTCTTACTCCACCACTCAGCCTCCTCAGAACCAGTACAACTATTCGACGCCTGGCGCGTCTTTATTTATGCCAAGTAATGCCAATGGCCGTCGGAGGAGTCGACAGTCCAGAATGCCCCATCAAAACCCGCTCGACTATGCCGCTCAATTGGCAGAACGGAGAGCAAGGCAGCCTCTAAACCGGCCAGCAACGAACGCAGCTGCAGATTTGAATTCGTACCTTGATTCGTTGCTAGGAATCCCTCCGCCGAGAAAGAGACGCAGAGTCGAACCCTCGCAGCCTGAAACACCTTCACGGGATTCTGCTCCACGAAGCATTATCAGCTCGGATTGGGACTTCCAGCGTATGGGCGTCGGCGGTCTCGACGAACAATTCGACAAAATTTTCCGTCGTGCCTTTGCGAGCCGTATCTTCCCTCTCGAACTAACCGAACAACTCAACTTGAAGCACGTTCGCGGGATTCTGCTCTACGGCCCTCCCGGCACGGGAAAGACCCTCATCGCGCGTCAAATCGCCAAAATGCTAAATGCGCGCGAGCCGAAGGTCGTCAATGGTCCCGAAGTCTTTCACAAATGGGTCGGTGAATCGGAAGAACACGTGCGAAAGCTGTTCGCAGATGCCGAGCAGGAATGGCAGGAGTGTGGATCGAAAAGTGCCCTCCATGTTATCATCTTCGATGAACTGGATGCCATTTGCCGGCAGCGAGGGAGAAATGTTGGTAGTGATGTCGGCGATAAGATCGTCAACCAGCTACTGACGAAGATAGACGGATTCGAGCAGCTGAACAACATCCTTGTCATCGGAATGACGAATCGACGGGACATGATCGATACGGCACTGCTTCGACCTGGCCGGATAGAAGTTCAATTGGAGATTTCGCTGCCCGATGAGAAGGGTCGGGTTCAGATTCTGAACATTCATACAGCCAAAATGCGGGAGTGCGAGAAGCTGCATGAAGACGTCGATATCGATGACATTGCGAAACGGACGGTAAACTTTAGTGGCGCTGAAATCGAAGGCCTGGTCAGGGCAGCACAATCGAGCGCGATGAACAGGTTGATAAAGGTCGGGAAAACCGTGAATCTCGATGATGAAGCTTCAAAGAAATTGAAGGTGACAATGGAGGACTTTAATTATGCCCTTGCTAATGATGTCAAAGCGGTAAGTGTGTCTTGACGTTTAAATCGCATCGAAACAAATGATTTTAGAGTACAATAACCGCCGACGTCATCCTAGAAGGCATGCTCCGTGGCGAGCTGATCAAGTGGTGCCCAGAAATCGATGATATCCTTGAAATCGGCCGGGCCTTATCAAAACAATCTGAAGCCCCGAAATCTAGAGGTCTAATAAAGTTGCTCATAACTGGTGCCCCAAACACTGGGAAGACCTATCTCGCCGCGAAAATCGCCAAAGATGCGGGGTTCTCTGTCGTGAAGATTTGTCGAAGAGAAAGTATGATCGGAATGTCCGATGATGCGAAATGTCATTTCATGCAAAGTATGTTCGATGACGCCTGCAAGTCGACGTCGAGTGTGTTGTTGATCGATAATATTGAAGCCATCATCGGTAGGCTCTTTTTTAACCTGTCAATTTAGCCAAAAAGCCATTTCAGGCTACACTCCCATCGGCAAACGCTTCTCCAATTCCATCCTACAAGAATTGCTCGTCTTGTTGAACACCCAGCCACCCGTCGGGCACCGCCTCCTCATCCTGGCCACAAGTTCGACGCGAACCTTCATGGAAGATGTCGGCATTGCTTCCCGATTCTCGAAAGTCATCACAATCCGGCAGCTTCAATCCGTCGATGAATTCATCACAGTAATACAGGAGTCCGGCATCCTTGACGATGATGGCATGCAATTCATACGCGAAAAGTTAAAAATCTTCGAAAAGATACCCGTCATCGGGATCAAATCCTTATTAGAACTGCTTGATTTTGTCAGTATTTTGGACAATCCGGCCGCGGCCCTCATATTGGAACTGCAGAAGCTTGCTATCAGTTAATTTTGTATTTATTTGTTAAGCAATGTTGATAAAATTGGGAAATGACAGTTTTGCAATAAAGTATTTTCAGCCTTAGACAGTTACGTGCAGTTTACAAAATCGAGCTAAATCCCACAAAAATTAACATCGTTTCCGACATTTGCATGCCCAAAAGGGCTGATTTCACACGCCCAGTCCATATAACCCGCATGACGGGTCGCGGGTGGTTGCTCCCCGATTCATTCCTGTCGAGTTTTCCTCCTCGAAGCTCGTCTCTCGTCTCGGCGCTCTCCCTTCGACCCCTCGGTTTTCCGCGCCGTCTCGAGAAACGACGACTGCTTCGATACTGGATCGCCGACTGGAGGGGACTGGCAGTTTGAACCGTTGTGGTACTGACTTCCAACAAATTTGCATAACGCAAGGATCATTACACGAAGTTTCGAACATGGACGTAGCGGCGTATCAATCTGCGACGACGGTTCAGCCGAATCAACATGCTGGTGGCAATGTTGCCGTTAACGGTGCTGATAATGTTGTAAGTAATTTGACTTACTTTTGTAAATTTAGAAATTTGTTTTTGAAATTGGGCGGAGCCTGTGAAAGTGGGCGGAGCTTGCCAAAAGGGGCGGAGTTTATGAAAGTAGGCGGAGTCTGAACTGAATAGGGGTTTTATCGTTCTTTTTGTTGTTTTCGTCTCTAATAAAGTAAATTATCGTAAAGAAGATTGTGTAAAGTGTGGGGGGCGGATGACAAAAGTAGGGTTTTATCAACATTATTGATGAGACAGTTCCATTTAGACTGAAGGCGAGCCCATGGCTGCAGTCCATGGTGCTCCTTCGACTTGGCAAGGCGGTCATTACGGTCATCCGGTGCCATATCCCTATGGATCGTCCTACTATGGCGCTGGGTACGCTGGTGGCGACGCTGCTGCGGCCTATCATTGGCATCAGGCCCAGTATTACCACCGATACAACCAGATGATGTACCACCATCAGATGTATTCCTCGGCTATGACTATGCCTATGACCGCCCACCACCATCATTATCAACTTCCGCATCACAGCCAGCAACAAGTTGAGGTTCAAAAACGCCATTCCAATTCCAATGAGTACGCCCCAAACCCCTCCCACATGTACGATTTCAATGACATTTACAGGGCAATGAATCCTGCCCTTTACACCTCCCAGCAAAGTGCCCCAGGGCAAACGGTGGCAACCATTCCGACCTCCCTTTCCACCAAGTTCAACATTCGCGAGTTCTCGGTTTGTACCACGCCAATGATCAAGACCAAAACACACTTTCACTTTGCAGATCCGCAATGTCGTGTGCAACTTTTCCTTGCCCATGCACATCGACCTCCACAAATTTGCCACGAGTGTCTGGAACTGCGTGTTCTACCCCAATACCACGGTATATTTCCACAATCTTTTGTATCCAATTTTAAAAAGATAACTGTAAAGGTACTCACCAAAGCGATGCGAAAGCCACGCAGCCACGTCCGAGTTTACTCCTCCGGCAAAGTGTACATCGTCGGCTGTAAGAGGTTTGTTAAACTACGCTAAATCATGTTGAAAGACTCACTATTTCCACTTTGCAGCGAAACGGAATCGCGGGTGGCATCCCGAAAGATTGGTCGCCAGATTCAGAAGGCCATGGGCTACCGGAATGAGCAGATTTTTATGCAAAACCATCGGATTAGCAACATCTTGGCTACCTGCAAGCTTCCATTTGGGATCATGATTCAGGAGGTATGTTGCAAAAAACCTGAAATTAGAATTTAAACGATTTTGAAAAAGGGGCGGGGCTTAACAAAAAGTAGATACAAAATGGGGCGGAGTTTTGAAAATAAATAATTTTTTAAGAAATATTTAACACTGACCTTTTTAGATGGCTCGACGATACCCGAAAGAGTGCGAATACGAACCCGAGCTCACAGTTGGTGCCGTGTGGCGAAGCCAGGAGCCTCGCGCCGTCATGCGAATCCACACCACCGGCACGATTTCCGTCACTGGAGGTTTGTTGCATCTTTCAATTTCTCCATCGAAACCGTCCTTCTTTCCAGCCACCTCCGAAGCCGGTGTCATCGCAGCTATCGAGAAGATCTATCCCATCGTCGCTGAATTCCGGTGTGATCCCAATGTTGAACAGATGGCAAAGATCGTCAGCAAAGACAGCCGCAAGCGTGCCTACCGCAGCCAATCGGTCAAAGACGTCGAAATTGATCCCGTCTTCTTCGTGAAGCGCAAACGCGGACGTAATGCCTGTGCCGTCCAGCTGAAAGAGGATGAGTACAATGAGTTGGTTGAATGCCCGGAATTTTTCGATGTGGAGGGCGATTTCGAGATTTGAGGCGAAATAACAGCGCTGTGTTTTTTATTTTGTTTTTTAGAATTTTTCAGTTTTTTTCACAGACGCAATTCCATCATGATTGGACTTTTCTTGTTTCCATTTTTGCTCCGTATTGTTTTAAAATAAACGTAAAAATGAATGGTGGTGAAAATCATTGAAATTGAGGAATGAAAAGACCAACCTGCTGCCGTTTTGCGATACAGGTGGGACGGAAATTTGAAGACTAAAAAAGAGGTTTTACTTTTTTTACATGGAAAAAGTTTAGACTCACTTTTATTGGCCACATCGCGAGCGTGATGACGGTGACACGTAAATTGCCAGAATTCTGAGTCCGAATTTCCTTCATCTTTTCCTTGACCATGCCGACCTTCTCGTTAGGTCTGACCCAGCAGCAGACGAAACTTCTCTCCCGGCACGCAATCCTGCCGACCCCCGCCTTCTAACCCTCGGACTGCACCCCTCCTTTGGAAAATTTGATTCAAATTTGCATAAATCAAAGTGTTTATTGATTCTCGAATCCCAAGGGTCCACGTCAAAGGTGTTGAAATCTGGCCCCAGCCCTGATAACTACCATTTAGGTCTGCATTGCGTGTTCTTGAGTGGTGCTTCCTTTCGATGGATTTCAGCCGTGTTTACAGAGAAACAACGACGTCAATGGCTTCGAATCTAGCCCATACCGATGTTGCCTTCCACAATCTTGGGGCTCTGCGGAACAAACGGTACTCGTGTTGTAACTTGATCGATGTTAGGGTAAGTTTTTGGCAACTTTATTTAAGCTCCGCCCACTTTCGCAAGCCACGCCCACTTTGATAAGCCACGCCCATTTTTTGATAAAGTTACAAAATTTAAAATTTACGCCTTTCAGTATGGTTCCATAATCATCGCAGCCATCTACACTGCCCTAGGCTTCTATGCAGCGGTCAACAAATCGTATTTCTATGCAGTCATTCTCAGTTTCCCGGTGATACCAACGGTCTTTGCGCTGTTTACCGATAATCCGAAGCACTATTTTCCATTGATGGCAGTTCAAGTAAGTCGTGTTCATTTTTGGCAGTATCAATCTTCCAAAACTTCAGCTCGTCCTAACTATCCAAGTCTCGGTCTATCTCATCACCCTGATAATTGCCCTGATCTCCCTCGAAGTACGCACCTTCGCATTGACCACAGTCCTAAAGAAACCCGATGCCAACCTTCCCGAACTCATTACACTGGTGACGGTCGTAACATTGCTGATGCATTGGTTCTGCTTCATCATCTACGATGCCTATCTATCCCTCGTCGAAACCAACAAGCAACGCGATTACTATCGTGCCGTCGAGAGCGAATTCAACATCTCGATGAGGGGTCTGCTCACACCACCGCCGTTGAGCTATGATGGTCGGCGGATTATCAATCTGAATCCGGATGAGTCTGAAGCCTAAATTGTTTTCTTCGTTTTGGTTAGTTTGTATTTAGTTAAATAAAAGTTTGTTTAGTTTAAATTCAAAGTCATAAAAGTAATTTTAACAATTTATTAACAGAAAACACCAAACAAAACAACACGTTTCAAAATGACCAGTAAAAGGCTTTGTAATGCAAAAAATGTTCAAAATAAGTACCAGTAAAAGTGAAAAAGTTGCAACAATGCACAAATTTGGTGAGATCGGCGGCAAAATAGATCGAATCAAAGTATCCTTGAGTAGGGATAATGGTGGCTTTTACAACCAATGTTGGAACTGGCTGTGAAGAAGCTTCAGACACTTTTGTAGAAGACGTTGTGGTGGGTAAAGCTGTACGGGGCCGAGAAGCATGGAGTGAAAATGAAGAGGACCTGCAAAGAGCAACATTTTGTTACAAGCACACACAGATCTAATCACTTTGACAAACTAACCTGGAGATTATCCATCAAAATTAGGGGTGTCAAAACAAGAAACTGACACCAACAATGAACAATGCAAATACAAACACATAGGCAGCTATAGGATGAAAATACTGCTGTTCGCGAATACCATAAGCGTAAGGTGAGATAACAAAAGTTAGTACCGGCCATAGATCTTCACGGCTTCAAAAGGTTGCCGTCAAAGAATGCAAAGTAGTAGTTGATGGCACTTCTGAAAAGGAAACCATTCCAAAAACGCCAAATAATAACCGCTCGAAACCAACCTGAGAATTCAAACTGATAAAGCCGCAACAACTAGACATCTTTCCGCCAATTATTCCGCCCCATTGACCACACTCTCGCTCAAGTTACCCAGAACCTCTGAAATCGAACGACGTTCACGGCATCGCTGAGCAGCAAGTCGGTTGCGTCCACGACGGCGAATCTTCTTGAGCATGTTTCGCTGGGTCGACGTCCACCGACGATCTTCGAGCAATGCACGCATCTGCCGATGATCCATGTTTATCAACTGTTCCGCCGAAATAGGAAGATTGTATAAGCTGATCAGTTCATCATCACGTGATCGGCGTCCACGTGTTTTGATTGGCCTTTTCGGACGCGGGGGGACGAGCTTTCCTTCCATGCGGGATTCCAGGGGTTCCGGATTCGGCTTCTGGGGCGAGATTGACCGCGAATCGGCTGACGGTTTCGAGTTTGGCTCCTGAGGCGAAATTGACCGCGAATCAGATGGCGGGTTCGGATTCTGCTTCTGGGGCGAGATCGACCGCAAATCGGATGACGGTTTCGGGTTTGGCTCCTGTGGCGAGATTGACCGCGAATCGGATGAAACAAAACCACTCGAAGTTGACGGCGAATCAGTCGGAATCACGCTAAAGTAGCTGTCGTCGGTCGGGGGTTCATCGTAGTTCGTCCATTCCATGGTTCCAGTTTCCGAGTGGTTGTCGTTGGAGATTTTGTCGATGACGGTATCAAAAACAGATTCGCGTTGCTCGATTATCGATGAACTTACGTCCTGGACGACTTCGGTGCTGTTTCTGTAGGCGTCAAACATGCCGCCGTCGAAGAAGAGCGATGGTTCGATGGTATCGACATCATAGCAGTCTCCAAGAAAGGGTGAAGTTTCCTGAAGTTGGGCGTCATCCGGGCTGTGGTAGGCTTCGGTGACGTTGTCATAGGTAGGCAATGTGTGGTCACTGGGAAGGGATTCTGAAGGCAAGGCAGGAAGGTCGACGGGATCGGTGGCATAGACTATGCTGGTGGACGATGAAGGCGCGTCTGAGGCAGAGTTTATGACGTCTGCATACAAGTCAGCAAACTGTGATTTGGAGATCTCATCAACCCATGACGTCGCATCATCAGAGGAAGCCGGCGGCAAAACACCCATCATACGAAGCCGCTCCAAGTCTCGCGTGTAGGTGCCATCGTCGATGCCGTAACCAGATATGCTGAATTGGCGTTGTCGTTTAGCAAGGATTCTGGGGACGCGATGTTTCGGTTGTTGAACGTCGTCTTCATGGGTAAGATCGATGACCTCTGGCATTGAATTTCGCAGTGGGATTTGATTTGACGACGAAGCGCGATCACCTGTTGCGTGAATGACTTGTCGAATCACTGGCACTGAACACCGAGACGGCGTGCCATACGACGAAGAAGAAGCGCGACGAGTCGTTCCGCTACCAACCTCACAAGCCATCGGCGTCAGATTCCTAGCCGGCATCCCATACGATGAAGAATCACGACGAGGAGTAGCATAGACGACTTGACGGACCATCGGCGTTGAACCTCGAGGCGGCGTGCCACCCTTCATTGCGACGTGATCGGGCATCTGGCCCTCATTCACCAACATGTTGATATTGGCTTCCATGCGACGATTCTGCTCCCCATAGGCCCATCTTACATTGTGGCGCCATGCGAGTTCGGCCTCGCTCTGGTAAACCTTGCCACCACCGGGATTGAACGATCGAAACGGATATTTGCCGGTGTACGCTGGCATTCCAAAGGGATACATCCGTGGACGGGGTCGAAGCGGCTTGGGTTTCAACAAGGGCGGGAAGACGGCGGTCATGAAAAACAACACGGCGATTATGAACACGACTTCCTAAAATTGTACAAAACATCATAAAAAGTCGATATAACCATAAAAAAGTGAAACATACTCGATTTGTAAGGGACCCGAAGAAATAACAATCACTGAATTTGGCTTTCTTCTTATAATGTAGGGTTGCTAGCATTATGGATTGGAAGAAGCTGCTGATCGGTTGGCCAACTACATGTAGGACTGTCTGAAGTGGAAAAAGGGGTATAAGGGAACAAGGCTGGCAAAGACACGTTAAAGAAAAACGTTTATGATGTTGTTGACAACTGGAGGAGAGTCAAGAAGGGAATTACGAAAATGGTATCAGTAGCATAGAGGGCGAAAGAGTCTGGATAGACTAGACGCTTCAAAAACACGCCAACAGAGCTCTCGGGTTCCAGAAACTATTCGAAGCATGCAGCGATCTGTGTGGAGAGGGTTTTGCGAAACGCGTCAAAAATCAAAATTGAGGGACGGAAAAGTTGAGAACGAAAACGAAAACAGAAATAGACAAGTCGGTGTAAAATCGTCTGAAAAGGTCGTCCTCGGAAATGGACAACGTCCTCGCAAACATTCAAAATGAAAAACAGAACGACAAAGGTGGAAAGGACTGCGAAAAGCCGCATCTGGAAGCAACGCAATCGTCAGAGCTGGCTGTCTTGGCTGATGAAACGCCTGCCGACGGTCCTGGCGAATCAATAGGCGACGCGCGCGCAGATCGACCCTCATCAGCGCATGCGTCCAAATGGCTGCAACCAAATGCGGGTGAAACAGCTTGGCCCATGCTTGGACGATGTCTTGCCTGCGGCGCTGATGCTTGGACGTTGATTCCCTGCTAGGAGCGTGTTAACACTTGAAAGAGCGCAGCTTTAAGGTGATAGACGAGTTAGTTAAAGGAAGGGATCAGTTGCAGCGCCGCCGTTGGTGGTTGTCCGAAAAAGGCGTTGAAACCCGCGAAATTGAACGCGCCAGCGACGTTCTTGCGCGCTGTGTTTTGATGTGCGCATTTCACCTTTCAAACTCTTCAGTTGCGTGTTTTCGTAACTTGTGTCCTCTTTGTAAGCCCATCGACCACGCCTGTGATAAATGATAAGTCAAACTATTTATAATAACAAATAACACAACAAAAACAAAAACAAAATAAACCAAATAAAGTCAGCCTTTTACTTCTTCATTAACCTAGCTATCGTCATCAGTGGTCTCCGTGGAGTACAACGCGAGCGTCAAGGCAGGGCGGATCCACGTACTGATGCATGCCCAACTGACGTACACAATCAGCATTGCGAAGCGGAATTCAAAGTCGAAGGAGCCATCGCTGCCAACGATCATGTAGTAGACGAGTGCCAATGAATACCAAGCACTGAGAAGGTAGGTGTAAACCCTGATGAGAGTCTGAAAACGACGATTATATAAAAAAAAGTTTGTCTGACAAATTGTACTGTAAAACACTTACATTTGCGTAGGAGAGCATTTTGTAGAAACCGTGGCTATCGAGGACACTGCCGATACATGCATAGGCGGCTGGATAGTAGAAGGTATTCGGCGGGAGGTGAATCCCGGGCACGTATTTGCACATGACTGCGGCGGTGGCGTAGACCAGGCCGACGGCAAAGATGCAATGCTGAAAACAGTCATGGAACGAGGCTCATAATGATGACAAATCGGTGCAAAGTTAAACTTACTCTGACAATGCTGTTGGTGCCTTCAGGACGGGTTGGTGGAGCGTGAGCAGGCGCGACTTCCATTTCGGATTACAATAGTGGTAAAGCTGGAAGGAGAAGCAAAGACAACGAACAATCACGTTGCAAGGAGGAGTGACGAGTGGATCGGCCGAGGCACGGCAGTTTACGAACGGCGAACTCGATTGGAGTAAATGTGGCGTAAGGGCTGTTTTCACTTACGCTATCGTCACTCCAACCAACTCGGCATTGTGAATTGGGGGTGGTCCTTTTGGGCAGTGACGCCAATGGTTGTCGCGCAAACGGCTATCTTGTGCGAAATCGTTGCCATCTCGACTACCGTGTTTTTGCTATCCGCGCTGGCTCTCTCCTTTGTTTGCCAAGTAACTCCTTGTTTAAAGTCAAACTGTTTATAAAAGCACTAGAAGTACCCATTGCACACCAAATTACAAACGGAAATCGACATTGTTAATCATGATGCTAATCGACTGCGAACTCCTGGGCGACCCACAAAACCTTCCGGGCCCAGGAACTGAAAAATGCCATCCCAAGCCAAACGACATGCCACATGTGGTCGATGTCATACCGGTCACTGGGCGAAATGTACGTGTAATAGACGAATTCCAGGTGCGACATAACACTGACGAAGTAGGTATAACCCATGATGACAAGCTGAAATTAGATATATCCGTTGTTTGACGAATGGTACTGTATTAAAGTAAACTTACGTTTAACAAGTAAGGGCCGTTGTATGCACGACGCCGATCGGTCAGGACTGCGTTAAACATTGCATAAGCTGGCATATACAATAACTGCTGTGCACGGGGGGACGTACTGTTCGACATGTATGCGGCGACGGCGTAGACCAGGCCAATAGCAAAAACGCAACACTGAAATTAGCGATGGGATGAAACTGATAAGGATGACATTGGAGTGTAAACTTACTCTGATCTTGATGCTGTTGCCACGAGGAAGGGCTGGCGGCGCAGGGGCAGGGACGGCATGCATTTCGGATGATCACAAGGGCAGTAAAGCTGGATGAGGAGGAGCAGAGGCGACAAACAAGCTGGTGCGAATGAAAGGTTAGGGTCAATCAAGGTCACGGATGATGGAGTCCTTGGCAAAATGGGCGCGAGTGAGTTTTGCGTGAAAACGTGGGTGGTCTCGATGGATGGGGGTGACTATAGCCACTCAAAAGTGATGACTTTTAGCTTCTGCGTTTCTATGTACGGCCCTCGATGAAAAAATTCCTCTTTTAAAGTCAAACTGTTTATAAAAACACGATAACACAACAAAGTAACAACAACCACACTACACTCGGTTCACAACATCAATCTTTCACTGCCCATGGGCGTCGGGGGTCGTGTGGAGTCCATTGCGATCTGAATAACGTACTGGGTCCGGATACTCAAACATGCCATACCGACGTGAGCCAAAATCCACAGATAGTAGAATCCATAAGGATTCTCAGCCGCCAAACACGTGTAGTAGACGAGTTTACAGAGTCTCACCAACACTCATGAAGCAATTGTAAACGATGACGACAAACTGAAAACAATCATATCACTGTTTGCATGACAATTTGTATTGTTTTACTCAAATTCATCATGTTGAAGCCACAATAGCCGCCATGATGATCAAACACGCTTGATAAAAAAGCCAAAAATTGTTGTTTTTACATTTTATTAAGTAAAATATTACAAATGAGCAATAAAAACGATTAATTTTTTGGTTATTTCAGTTGCCATTTTCGAGTAAATCATCGCTGACAATATCCAAAGGCAGAATGTTCACAGGTGCAAAGATTACTATCCAACCATGAATAGTCAAAAAGATACACAGAATTAGCACAATGATAACAGGAACAAAGTCGTTCCTCATATCTTTATAAAAAAACAAAGATGGAAACTCTCCGCAAACAAGTGCAATCAGCAGAAATACAATAGCGGAAGTTGTAAAATGCCAAAAATAAATGGTACAAGAGTAGTACACCCGATCTTGCCGATAACGTTGATACACAACGTGTATCGTTTTCCTATCATATCCGTCATTTGGAATGTGATGAGTTCCGTGGTTACGGTATGCGTTTTTCAGTGTTATAAACAATGCGACGTGATAGTAATTGTTGCTATAAAATGAAAAGCTGAAATACAATTACTGTTTTATTGTTCAAAAACCTTCAATAATCTCACTTGTATTCGGGACCGCGACAATGGCGAACTATAAAGTCGACAAAGTCATTATATTCCGCTGGCTGTATCTGAATTCTTGCATTGATGCGAATTTGTTTTACACCGGCATGAATGAGTCGCTGGACTTGATTCCATGTGATTCTGCCATGCAACACAAGTCGGGTATAGGGTCCCATTATATATGGAATGATCTTTTCGTAGCCTTGTATCTGGCAATGCAAGATAAGAGTGTCATCAACATAAATCTTTTTGCCATGATCAATGATTTCATCAACCAATAAGACCGAGTTCCATGCTGGTTTGATAGTGTGATTACCATCATTTGCTTTCCGGCTATATTCAAATTGGTGACAATACTTCCAAATTCGAAACATTTTGCTGTCCTTCTTCGCCCAGCGGCAGACACGATGATCGTCAGTAATATAGACGTCATCACGGACATCCGGAAGAAGCGGTCGAAACTTTTCAACTTCTGAATATGCTCGGCTAAAGTTGTTGACGATCGAAAGTGGAGCCAAAACAATCAAGCGTTTTTTGAAGCCATACGGTAGGGTCGCTAATGGCATCTTTTCCGGTTTGGGTGTCAAACAGGTTTTCATGATGGAAAATAGTAAAACCTGAGAGGTGTAGGCAACGCCGGTGGCCGATAGGTAAAGAAATATAGCTAGCAATGACGACTGCAAATACGTCCGCGCGGATGGACGTACGTTCGGCGTGGCGAATCGAAATCGATAGCGTAAGCTGCGCACTTTGATTTTTCATAGTATTGACCTTTGATTAGCAGTGCTTCAGCGGTTAAATCAACTTTGAATGACACTTGCTCTGAGTGAGGAAATCTTTCTGCCAAATTAAAGTTCCGGGTTTTTTAATTAGCATTTTCAAGTAAATCATCGCTAATTATATCCAAAGGTAAAATATATAGAGGTCCAATGAACAACATCCAAGTATGTGCTAGCATCAAGATAGTGATAGGTATTTCAAAAACAGCAGAAAAGATGTCATTTTCTATATGGTTAATCAGAAAAAAATGCAATGCTAGTAACTGTAAGATGAATAAAATAAAGGGTAGAAGCATAATACGCCCGATCATGGCGCAACCGTTCATGCACTATGTGAACCGTTTGTCTATTACATCCGTTGTTCAACAGTTGATAAGCTTCGTGATTGAAGAACGCATTTTGTAAACTTGTTATTAATTCCATGTGGTAATAATTCTTGATGTGGAATGAAAAGCTAAAACTCGGTCACTGTTTCACTGTTCAAAACACTTATCGGTAGACGTACTTATATTCGGGACCGCGGTTATGTCGAACTATAAAGTCGACAAAGTCGTCATATTCCGTCGGTGGCATCTGAATTCCGGCATTGATGCGTACTTGCTTTACACCGGCGTGAATGAGTCTCTGGACTTGATTCCATGTGATTCTGCCGTGCAATACAAGTCTGGTATAAGGGCCAATTATATATGGAATGATCTTATCGTAGCCTTGAATCTGGCAATGCAAGATAAGGGTGTCATCGACGTAGACCTTTTTACCACGATCAGTGATTTCATCAACCAATAATACCGAGTTCCAAGCGGGCATGATTGTGTGAATACCATCATTTGCTTTTCGGCTATACTCAAATTGGTGGCAATATGTACTTCCAAATTCGGAACATAATAGTGTCTTTTTTTGCCCAGCGGCATACAATGTGGCTATCTGTAATATACACTTGATCGCGAGCATTCGGAAGCAAAGTTCGATAGTTTTTGACTTCTGAATATACTTGGCTAAAGTTGTTGACGATAGAAAGTGGAGCCAGAACAATCAAGCGCTTTTTGAAGCCATATGGTAGGGCCGCTAATGGCATCTTTTCCGGTTTGGGTGTCAAACAGTTTTTCATGGTGGGAACTAGACCAAATTGAGAGGTAAAAACAATATCGATGACCGATAGGTAGAGAATAAAGCTAGCAATGACGACTGCAAAGACGTCCGCGCAGCTGAACGTACGTTCGGCGTGGCGATTCGAAATCGGTAGCGTAAGCTGCGCACTTTGAGTTTTCAAAATATTAACCTACTTTCGCTTCCGTGTTTTTCTGTAAGCCCAGCGCATTGATGCGAAAACTTTTTTTAAAAAGGCAAAACATTTATAAAAACACATTCACACAACAAACTAACATTGAAATACAGTACTACACTCGGTGCACAAACTCTTATTTATTCGTTATGGACGTCATTTGGTCGTGTAGAGTCCATTGCGATCCTAATAATGTACCGGGCCCAGGAACTGAAGCATGCCATACCAAAGTAAACAAAAAAAAGTAGTCGAAAGACGCGCAAGGCGAAGTATACTTGTTTTGGACGAGTTCGGCAAACTTTACAATAGTAAGCGCATTAGCTAGAACCATCATGATAATCTGAAAACAGTTAATCTAAGATTTGTATGACAAATAATCTCACTAACATTAAACAATTCCAGCTTTTCGTAATCATTGTGTGTATTACGCAGCCCTGCGAGAAACGCTATTACACTGAAAAAAAAGATGCGTCACAACTGCGCGTTTCACTGTTTGTGGCAACGGAGGCGTTTCACTTTGTGGAACGAACGAAATTTGTTGCCAAATGTATGACGCAAGCGTCACAAAAAGTGCAACGCAAAAGAAGTCGTTGCCAAAAAAGTGTAACGATTTCTGCCCTTGAGGGAGAGGTGCTCTCTTTCGTTGCCTCGCCCTTCGCGCTCTCGCGCACAATAACCCGATGCTCAGTTCATTAGGTTTTGGCACGTGAGTGTCTTCTGAAACGTGAAGCACCGCATTCATTACCGAATGTGAGATT
>KB455459.1:359507-370768 GCA_000341325.1 Panagrellus redivivus | reverse complement strand
TTTTCTTGGATGATTGGCATGCATTATTAAGACTATTTAGAACTACCTACTTTATTATACTTATTGTGTTTGTGGTACTCCTACTGATACTTGCATGGGCTCGAGAACACTTTCAATCACGAGCATGGAAAGAGTGTAAGGAAGCTGTTACAACATCTTCAAATGTTTCAAGTACAGACAACCGTTAGTTCAAAGATAAAAAAATGTTTTAAAATTCACATTTATTTGGCACAAAAAGGTATTTTAAGTGCAACGATGGAATATGTAAGATTTATACTCGTCACAATGTAAATAAGCTGTCTGAATCAATACGGTTTGAACGCATCCCGTTTTACACGCAAAATTTACCCCCAAAAGTACTCCCACCACGAAAGCGCACTGCTTTGCGTTGCTCGTTTTCCTCAGCTTTTTTCAGCTTTGCTGTCGGCTTCTTAGCTGGTTTACCTTTATCCACCCGTTTTAAACTGGGTTTTCACATTTGAACTTGATCCTGAGGGTCGGCGTATGAACACTGTTAAACATAAAAACCGATGCACGTTGTGTCAGTTTTATGCTGAAAACATCCAAAGTCAGTTTTGTCGCCGTTGCTTTGAATTCGCCCACAAAATTGTGATTTTATATATAAAAACTCTGCATTCACATTGTCAAGCGTACTTACTGTTCACGTATGACGTTTGTTAAACGTATATCCTGGAAGTGAGGATCCGATACCAACCACAGAGCACATTGGACTGGAAAATTTTGATCAGTTTGCTTCTACTCATTTGCCGTCGACGGCGACCATCATTTTATATATATTTTTCGAAGTTTTTGTTTCAAAGGTGACTGATGAAGATGCCAGCAACTATCTAATTTGTTTTGGAGGAGTTTTGAAGGTCATAGCAATCCAACAGATGAAGTGCCAGAGAATCAGTTTTGCAAACCCTCAAGACGACGTCAAATCCCATACCCCTTCTTTGAAATGACCAATTTGAACCTTGCAAGCCCCTTATGAACAATTAAAAAAAAGCTAAGAGTGTAACTATTGTATCTTCTATCCAACATATGTGAATATTAAGTTTACTTTTATTTGACAAAAAAATTAAGTACAACAATGGAATATGTAAGATATATACTCGTCTTTGCTTTCTGTCACAATGTTAATAAGCACATTTTGATTGTCGTGGCAGTGATTGGAAACATTACAATTGGCGAGAATGCGTATTCAACCTAAACGTACAGACAAAGGAACTATTCGGAGCGCTATTGCTTATGAATGTTAGTCAGAGATTCGGAAATGAACAATTGTTATACCCATGATTCGGAGTTTTGATCGTCTTCAGCCGCACCGGTGTCCCTCGATCTGGAGGATGATGGTCCGGGCTGGTCATCGGCTTCAGGAGGCGATGATGTTGGTGGTGGTGGCGGTGACGCCGTTGGTGGATCGGTAGATTCCGGTTCAAGACGCGGACTAGTCGGACTTGATTGAGATCGTTGGGCGCTTGAAGTCGCTGCGGCATCCGTACCGGTCTTTGTAAGACGGCGTTTGACTCGCCTAGGACGTGGAATCGGACCCTCCGTGGGTTCTGGGGTTGCCGTGGGAGCTTGTCTTTCAGGCGAAGCAAGATTAGATGGACCGCCTTCCGGACTGTAGCCATCATTGACATAGACGAATGCCATGGCGGATCTCGCTCGCTGTCGTGGCGGGAGTACCGGAATGGCCGGATGCTTCAAAGCGTCATCATAGGTTGGAGGCGCTTCGATGACGCTGATTTGTGACTCCGGTAAAACGTAGAATCGTCTATCTCCGATCGTTTGGATCGTGGGAGCGAGCTCATTACAGTAAGCTTCCGTAGCCATGGCGTTGCCAGCGGCATTGATAATGCTCGTCGATCGTGCATGACCACTACGACCACGCGTTTGGTTCAAGAAGCGGTTACGGTAGAATTTCGACATTACCGCGACAATTGTCAGCAGCAAAACTATAACCCCGACGGCGCCAATAACAAGGGTCAAGGCACCAGCTACATCAATGTGCGGTGTATCGTAGGCTGTGGACTCAATATGGCAGACTTCATCAGATGCGTCACCACAATGGTCGAATCCATCACATTGAAGGTTGGATTTGATGCATTTACTATTGTCACAATGGAACTCGCCGTCTCCTCCAGGGCAGAGAGCCGTCGCCCATCGATAGAATTGCGTGTAGACGATGCTCAGGCCTGTGTTGACGGCCATGTAGCCTCGAAGTCGCACATAGAAGGCTGGCTGGCTGCTGTCTTCCGTCAGAAGGCCGTCCAAAGGCTGTTTTCTTTCAAGTTGGGAATGCGTCTGTTCATCAAACAGCATCAGCACCCTCTCCGAAGTCGAACTAGGGCCACGACGAACTTCCAACCGGAGCGCAACGCCTTTTAGCTTGAATTCTTCGACTTTCAGATAGATCTTATCAAAAGTCCGTGATAAAGCTGGGAATCGGCCAATGAGCCAAATACAGTCAACATATTTGTTGATGAGAGACTTCTGGTTGCCAAGATTGATTTCGCCGCCGTAGCCTTCGAGGTATTCGTCGCAATCTGGAAGAATTTCGTTTCAAATGACGTATTTCATCGAAAAAATAAAACTTACTCCGTCGAGTAGGCTTATCTGGCCACAATGCCGACTCCACAAACTCATATCGAGCTCTGAATCCGACTAATTGTGTGAAATCATGCCCAGAAAAGATGACGGTCAGAGTGTTTGCTTTCGACATGACAGCCGGAGGTCGTCGATATTCGGACCGAGTGTTGAAGAGTTCTTGGCCGTCGGAATCAATAATCTAAAATGAAACACCGTCAAACTGACCAAAATACCTCCCAAAGGCAGAAACTTACCTTCAATTCGCTTTGAAAATGAACATGAAAGTCGTCAAACACCAGCCTCACATATCCACTCTCATTTTGATTAACCAAAGTGTAATTTTTAACGATAGTCCGAGGATAGCTGTCTGGATACCTGGGCGATTCGATGAACCCGATTGATGTCTGATTCGCGAAGAATATTGACTCTCTTGGGACGCCAGTTATAACTTGGGTGTTGTCGACGACAGAGGCTGTCATCGGGAAGAGTTTATCCAAGTAATCCGTCAATTGGGTGTTGTTATCAACATTTCGGAAGGTAGCAACGATTGTCAACGCATTTCCGGTGGAATTTATCCGCCTTCTACCAGAAAGCGTCCAAATACTCGTCCGGGAATAGACGTCATTGATGATGGGTGACGACATGAATGGCATGGATTGGTCAGAACGTTCTTCGACAACTTCGAGGTCGAAACAGGGGCCATTGTTGGCGGTGCCGCAGTTGGCGAGCTGTAATAGGAATCATGATTCTTTAACTGTGCAGCGCGATTATGAAAACACGATTTTTGATTCATGTTGGGTTTCTACTTTCTTAATTTCAATATTTAAGAAAAAAAATCACACCTGTAACCCATTTTTATCGTCGAAAAACTTCCTCGGCGGCAAGTATTCCAAACTGATGGTACAACTGGCGCACGCTTCCAACTTTATGGAACAATGGAGCGGTGCCAAGGCTGATAGGGATATGTCGTGATAATCGCCGACTTGGATCAGATCAGGTGGCAGGGTTGTTGTTGGGGCTGGTGTTGGAATCGTGCCATTTTCACCCAATACTAGTTGGGCGAAGGATCCTGCCGCTGGCAATACACCAATATGTGTGGGCGTGTATCGATGGCGGTAGATCGAAGCCGATGGAGCAGAATCTGATAGCGCCCCAGTGCTACAGATTGGTAGGACTGGTGGGATGGCATCGGGTTGAATGGAAGCTGAAATGACAACATCTCGAAATTCGTTGTTTTTTATCGTGTAAAATTAAATTCAATGTTTGTAAAAACACAATTTGAAGTGATAGTGTTGTGAATAAATTAACTTTTTTCGCTTTTTGACCGTTTCAATCCCCCAATGCTTCCAATTACACTTCATTCACGCTGCCAACTGACCAAATTGCTCCTGTTTTTCCCCTCACCCTCCAAAAATAGGCATTAATGTTTCCATGTTTCACCCCCTTTCACAGTCCAAACGGTGCAGCCACGGCTGACTGCCACCGGCTCCAGCCCCACAAATAGAGACGACCTCATCCTAATCGGGTGGTGCGCGTGAACAGCTGCAAACGGCCTTCTGGACCGTGTGGTGTCTGTCTCTGTGGCTGATTGCATGAGCTGTTAGTTATTGCTGCTCGCCTGGATAGACACCCTCGATCGACAACCCCCAAATCTCATTGACACTCTATTTTAGGTAAATCCATCCAGCCTGGACAGATGTGACAATGTGAAACAAATTGAGACCCTAAAGCTGATTCATAAATCAATGACCATTCAAAACAGACAGTTCAAATGCCCGTTGGTAGTTTGATGGTGAAATAGATGCAGCTGGAGTCTTAATTAAGTGAAGAAAAGTCATCTAATTAGCATCAGTCACATTTCCACGTCATAAATCACGACCATAATCGTAGACAGTGACTAATTTGAAGAAAGATTTATCGTCTGCGTGCGCCAAAGAAGCAGAAAACCGTACAACAGATGTTTTTGATGGCTTTCACGGGTCATTACATCAATCTTTCCGAAAAAAGCGGCACCACAAAACATGGAATTAACCGATACGGATGGTTAGATTCGCGTGCCGCACCGTACAAGGACTGCCAAATTGCGTGTTTTAGGTATTCTCGAGGTCAAGACTGTCTTGGCGCCAATGTAAATGGCCTTTTTGGCAAACCGAAAACAATTAAAAAGCCTTTTTTATACCATCCGATAAATCTGTGCACTTGTCAGTCTAAACGAAATTGAAATCGCGTGTAAGTGCCCCCTATTTTTCAATAGAATAGTAATGAATCAGCTTAGCTCGGCATCCGATCCCCCGAGTCCATCTTCACCCCTCCCAATAAGTGGTTGTTGCCCTTTTTGGAAAAAGGGCGGATGGATTAACCAAATCGCAGTCGCCCCCGTCGGGTTAGAAGTACGGCACGCAAACAGGATGATGAGGATGAGCCTTCAATCGTATTCGTGTATCCTTACACACGAACAAAGGGAAGACATTCCGCGAAGGATGGATGGCTGGCGGATACATTTCGTTCACATCCACCCCGACGAAAGGTGAAGTGAATGAGGTGAGGCTTGCCTTATTTGAGCAGAGCCACCGGCAGTTCCATGACAATAATGATGACGATGAGCGTTCGAAAAACAAGGTCAATGGCGCAGAAGGAGGCATCAATATGGGGGTCTGTGGGCTATACGTTTGAACTACGTAGACTTGTAGATTGATGATTTGTGTGAAAATAATGAATGACATTGCACTAATAACATGTAAAACTAGTCTATGGCAATCAGAATGCTCACATTTGCAAAGATCGAAAAAAGTAACACATTTTCGATCATTTTTGCAATTTTGAGTTCTAATACTTTTAGAAGTGAAGTTCAAATCGATCAATAATCTTTTCAAAAAAAGATGTAAAAATGTAAATATAACGTTACGGATAACACTAACAATGTGAAAAAAGTTAACGTTGTTATAATCCGAACAAAAACATAAAAAAAGTACCAGAGCCAAATTGCGTCAAATTTCACATTCTTGCATTCTAATACTTCCAAATCTCATGCTAAATTTCAACCCTTCTTTCAACAATTTTATAATAACTGACTAAATCCCCCGGAAATGCATCCCAACCCGTGTCAAAAGCCCGGATTGCGCATCGAGTCTGTTTTCAAGAACTGTCTTTCAGCTGCAGATTGTGCATAAGTCAAAAACGAGAAGGGTCGTCAGAGGCAAAAGATGCGTAAACACAACCTCTCCGATGACGCCGCCATAAAGGATGAAAAATGAAAATGACTTCTTGTTCACGGGTCTACTACAATAAAAAGACGACGGATTCCACAAAGGAGGGGTAATTGGCGCATCTTGCGCTCGTGTTCGCGCAGGGTGCGCAATCGGGGGCTCATGACAGCTTGGGCCTTAGTGACTGTCGATGGACGAAAGTGACAAAAGTGTGACAACATAAACATGGAATCGTGGAGAAAAACATTATGCAACTTTTGGGGTTGTAAAAATGTAAATGTGAATGTAAGACTAACCTGATGTTGGCACTGCCGCGGTGAAGGCTATTCTGACCAGCCAGGTGAAGAGGATCCATGCTGCCGGCCACAGCATGGCAAAGTTTAATGTAGTAAGTGCCTGAGAGGCTTTTAGATTGTTTCAAATAAAGTTTACTGATATTCGGGAACTGATTCGGTATGTCAAATGGCGGAAGTCGTCAATAACGCTGATTTTCGTCGGTGATGAAGATGAAGAGGCGCCGCCGACGACAAGCATGCATGGTATACGTTCCAGTGCTTGCTCGACACAGGTGACAGCCTTCAAAAGACGAAACCACGATCACGTTTGACTTGACTCTCTTCTCGGATCGCTGTTAGTTGCCTTTAGCCCCTGAGGCAACGCCGCTGGCTGTGGGTAGTCGGAGGTACAAAAAAAGCTCCCGACAATAGAGTCAACCCGCGTGCGCGCAACACGTTGACGGAAGAGGTTGGGTTGAGTTTGTGGTTGGACTTGTCCCCCTGGAAAGAAGCTGTCTGTAACCGAAGTGAGTTATGTTTGTGGTTTCAAGGAAGCAAGGGGGTGCGCAAGACGCGAGACAAGCGTTTCCGGAACGAGAGCTCCTTGGCGGCGTCCCGGAAACGTCAAAAGGGACTAGTTTTTTTCCCTCGTTGTGAGTCCGTGGCCTGAGGACGACGACTGCGCGAGATTGCACGCAAATTTGACGCAGATCGCCTCGGGCCATTTGGCTGTGTCTTGCCTTGTTTCACTCTCAGGATTCGGGCAAGGCAATGAAAACATGTAAATGGGAGCACAAAGTACGTAATCAGGTGTGCACACAGAAAAACACACGCTACTTTTGTCTCGACACGAAATTACAAAAGACTAACTAGCGTCATGTCCAGGGGGCTTTTGTGTTTCCAAACATGGCAGACGTTATTATCGTACAGAAAAAAGGGGGATGAAATGGATCAATCATTCAGAGGCTAGAGCCAACACGCAAAATAAACATGAGCTCATGCGCGCACTAGAAAAAAGGGGCGGAGCTTGACATGGAGTGACTGAAATGGATCGAAACACCAATAAGGACAGATGGCTGGACTGTTTTGGCTTAATTTAGACAACATTTGGCTCCATGCAGCAACATTGACAAGTATTAGAACAAAATATTGCAAAATTGCAACATTTCAGTTCTAATCCAACCAAAAAGGTCCCAATAATTCTCATTCCCAAAAACTGGAGATTGCATCAACCCAGCTGATTACATCCATCCCATTTAGCCGGCCTAATACGATCATGTCCTCCGTGCTTTCACATTACATGGCTCAAAAAAGCGCAGAATCCACCCTGTCGTGATTCGACGTAACCGGCCCAACCCCTCCGGGCACCCGATTTCACCATTTTCATAAGAGCTTTTCCTGACTGCATTCTACGCACATGTACACGCAAGCACGCCGCGGGAATGAGCCGGTGCAAAGACGGGATCTTCTTCGCCTCCAGGCAAAGTGATGACGAGAAGCGCCCTAAGGCGCGCAAAAAACCGGTCCCATCTCGTGGAAGTTGCGAAAGGAGTCACCGCCGTCGGTCGAGGCTTGCAGTTGAAGCTACACTATATAGCCATTTTTTGTATTGTCTGTGAAAGCGCAACTAACGCAAAGGGGGGAGAATTCGTCATGGGCTCACATTCAAGGGAGGCTGGCGACTGTTAGTGATCCGATACTTCCGCAGGGCTGGGAATTTGAAAGCTTTTCCAAGTGTTGCGCAATTGTTTGGGGAAATAATAACACTTTAGATGGGGCTGTTCGGGGAGGGGGAACTTTGATATGGTTTGGGAAGATTGTAAAAGGCGTTAAACTTGGCCATGGCCATGGGAAGATAGATCAAAGGGGTACAAAAGGGGAAGTTGGAGTGATTTAGCGTGGAAGTGGGGGTGACGTGTTCTTTGGACAAGTGATTTGGGGATTAGAAATTGAAAGTCTGTGGGTAATAGTCATGGAGGAAGTTCTTGGGTTAAAATAGGCGTGGAAAATTTGGGAAAAAGTATTTTGGGATGAAAAATCCACCAAAAACGTGGATTAAGCAAAACTGAGATTCAAAACTGTCAAAATATAAATGATATCCTACGTTACGTCGAAATTAAAACAGTCAATATCCACCCTCGAGCTAGTCAGGCAACATGTATACGAAAATTGTTGGCAGTCGGCCACGAACATGTCAATTTCGGCCGCCGCGGGGGTGGATGTAGTCGCCGCGGCAACGCTACGGCCCACGAGTTCCCGCAGGTGCGCGGAAAATGAATGCTTCATGGATGGGATACTCTGTTGTCGGCTGTTGTTACTCTTTTGGTTGACCAATCTTTTTCACGAACATGGACAGGACGGCCGCCGGGGCTCGAAATGCCCTCAACTGGCATACCGGAAACATATTAATAAGCTTGCTTTACTATAGTTATATTGCTAACGGAAGGATTATGTAATACAAACATACATGGGAAGCCTAATTAGTCAAGGAGTGTTCGAACAGAGCGACGTGAGACTGATAACAATTCTAATCACAAAAGTCGAAAGCTTCAAAACTGTCCTATATATGACCACCAGCCACCACCCCGCCTCAGCTGATGACCATTAGCAACATTTGAGAAACGTCCAATCGTTCCCAAAGCCCTTTCCTTGTTTTGCTTTCCATTCGTGGCGCACTGCCCACGGTGATCAGTCACGACGGCCATGACTAATGTTAAGATTGTGCTTTTGCAGTGGAGGAAGAAAGGCTAAATACAACAATAGAAGTGAAAATCGTACACTGATCTGCCTATCTTACAGCTGTTTTTACGAAATCTAGTCTGACAGAACACCATTTCAAGCTTCAATCAAGAATTCCATAAACCTATCCTACCAAACATTCCATATTCGTCATATTGGCCCACCTTTATTAGCTGAGCCAACTGTTCCTTCGGTCGGATGCCCCAAAAATGTAAAACCGCACACCCAGAATCGTATTATTAGAAAACTAATGAATGCACGATGCATCCAATGGTCCCATCTTGCACGTACATAGGTTGAAATAAGAATCCTTCGCCGTTTTTAGCTTCTCCAATGCCACTGTCAACGAGAAAAAAGTAGTACAATTGCGGCGTACCTGTGGAGCTCCCGGGCACCCCTATGGCCATTTCCGTGCGGAAATTTGGAATTTTATTTATGGACACAAAAAAAACCATCCCGAAAAACGGGCGTCGAACACCTGAGCACCCTGAGGGGCTTGGCATCATCGTATTCGGCAGTTGCAGAGGAGCCTCTGATGTATGTGTATTTATTTGCATGTTGTATATTCTCGACGAGCATTTCCCACCTTCGAGCGGTGCTCGAATGTGTACATTCTAGGCTGGACCGCATGAAAAAGGATTGCCGTCAGCATTAAGCAAACATAGTCAGAACAACGTGGATACATACAACTGCGATGAAGTGAAAATAGCTTGGAAACAACTTATGATTACGTATTTTTGTTTGTGAAAACTTTATATAACGAACCATTTTCCGTCAATAAAGTAAACTCCCAACATTGGTTCATCCGTCGAATAAAGTATCAACGATTTTTTGCCGAAAAACCGCCCTGTTGGAGGGCCATCAAAGACGTTCGTCAGTAACTGTTCCGCTAATTCGAATTCTGTTGTATTAACTTTCAGTTTGATGCGGCAGGGTGATGGCAGTTTCTAAAACAACCATTTAAAAAATACAAGTAAAAATTACCGATAACAAAGCTAAACTTACCTCAAATAGTGTGGTTATGGATTCCAATGTGAAGCTGATCAACTTCAACGGATCTCCGAATATTGAAAGCGTTTGAAAGTTAACTGAACCGCACTCCAAGATATCGTGTACCCAATTTTCAGAACGCAAGGGACTGATAGTAATATGTTTAACAACGTTAAAATGTTCAGATATGAAGTTGAAATCATTGGTACCACTGATGAATGTATCGATCATGTTTAGAAAGCAATATTTATGTGCTAAATTGACCGCCACTTTTTTAAATGCTTGCGAACTAAACGTACAGTTTATAATATTCAAGTACAATGAGTTTGAGTTACACGTTATGTGATCAAAAATGGACAAGTCTGCGTCATTTAAGTCACGCAAGTCATGGTTGGCGGTAAAAGAAATGGTAAATACATGGTTTTCTAAAGTTTTAACTACTTGGCTGCCGTAGCGTATCACTACTTCATCATCGGCTTTTACAATAGCAAAACAGTCTGACAAAGGGTGAATACGCGATGATCGTTGTCGCAAAGCACCAATTTGAGTTTGAAAACCGGCGGCGATTTGGAGTCGGTACCGTTCAGATGGGGTCGCCAACTCACTGAGACGGCAACGGAGGCCGTATTGAAGTTTGGCGATGGGATACGGCATGGTATTGAGGTTGACAAATATGAGTTTTGGTAAAATATAAGCGATATAGCTTGTCGGATAGTGCAAACGAGCAGCGATTGGCCGCTTTTTGCGCAACTAGTGGAAGCAAGACTTTTAGCTTTCACAAGTCCGAACAGCACTTGGAACCCCGATCGATGAAACATGTGCACGACGCGCATTGTGGCTTCATCTCCTGGCAAAGTGTCCGCCCGAGTGAAAGTCTGTAGCACATCTAACTAAAACATATATCGTACTCGACGAAGTACATACCATCCATGTTGAAAATCGACCTTGCCCGGGGACGCTACTGTATTATGAATCCTTTTAAAATTAGTTACTTTTACAACACAAACAAAGATTACAGTTAGTTCCTATAAATTTGTAAAACCCTACTTTTTGAAATAAACCAAGTCCTGTGTCTCCAAAATGTACATGGTTTCTCAAACGTTAAGTAAGGTACTACTGATAAACCAGGGGGGAAATAGCACTTCTACAAATCGTTTTTAATCGATTTGTAGAAAACGTACGCACTTTGCCAAGAGATGAAGCAACAACTGTGCGTCGTACTTGTGTTACATTGATCGGGGTTCCAAGTGCTGTTCGGACTTGTGAAAGTTAACAGTCTTACCTTTCACTAGTTGCGCAAAAAGCGGCCAATCGCTGCTCGTTTGCACTACACTGAAAAAAAAGATGCGTCACAACTGCGCGTTTCACTGTTTGTGGCAACGGAGGCGTTTCACTTTGTGGAACGAACGAAATTTGTTGCCAAATGTATGACGCAAACGTCACAAAAAGTGCAACA